>SADC01000781.1:0-40952 GCA_004194705.1 Ditylenchus dipsaci | reverse complement strand
AATTTTTTTGGCGGCTTCATTGCATTAAAGGTAACTTTTAGACAGAAAGCGGTCAAACATGTTCATTCAACAAAAAGCTGAGGCTGTCAGTATGAGTTGCGGTCGAGATCATTGATTTGATTATCATTATTTGATTAACTGAACTCTTTTTATTATATTATATATTTTAAAAAATTTTTTTGCAAATTTTAGAACGTTCACAATTAGTACGAGAGGCAGACGCAGCGATTTTTTAAAAAGTGGATATACGAGTACCTTTTTATCGAACGGGAAAATCGCTTCAGGTGCCGTTATTAGATATGTCTGTTGTTGTCGAAGTGTTTGCTTATTGCGGGTATACTTTAGTCAATTTCTGATAAACCAACCAAATTTTCAAAAATGTGCGTTTATTGGGGGTGTCTGTTTATCGAGGTTCGACTTGTATTTTGAAAAATAAGAAAAAAACACTAGAATCAGACATTAAAGTGGTGATTGCAGTCTACAGCCTTGGTTCACTAAGTTTTTACTATTGCTCCAAAGAGATATAATTTTGGTTGATCGAGTTGATCACAATTTGATCAACAATGAAATGTTGTTGGCACTTTCAAACCAAGATAAGCCTAACACGCCATCTATTGGGTGAGATTGCATTTCATAAGTGACTGATTGGAGAATAGGAAAGCTAGCATTAAAGCGAGCTGACTAAACTGAAACGTGATTTTAAATTTTAAAAGTACAGACGCTCAACGTATATTCAAAATTTGCTAAAAAAACTAGTAGTAACTCACTTGTAAGTAGTCCGAGCCCAATAGTTAAAATGATATAGTAAGGCATAGTCTTTTTTCTTTGATGTTTAGCAAAGGTAGTAGAAGCAGTTGTGTTAAATATATGCTTAGGTGGCAGATCTTTGGGGATGCCAGTCAGATCAGTGTGTTCAGTTATTAATGTTAGCTCTGAGGACCTCTGCAAGTCTAACAAGACATTGAAAGATGCTGCGCTAAACATTTTTTCCATTTCGTGATCATGTTTTTTAAACGAGAAAAAAAGTTGTTTTCTAATATTTTCTGACATTTATGGTCGATTTTAAAAAAATTTTGCCGAAATTTGGGGAGTCCAAGGCAAATTAACCTGAAAGGTACCATATTCCGGTACAGTCAATCTCGATACAGTGTACCTCGATATAGTGTAGATCTCGATATAGTGTTATTTTTTCAACCTCATTCAGTCAGCTCTAAGCCAAACTGGCTTACAGTGTTCCTCGATATAGTGTAAACCTCGATATAGTGTAGATTTCCTGGTCCCAGCCTACCTGTATCGAGAGTTGACTGTATCACGTTTAATATGCTTAGAAAGTGACGTGTACTCTGTGAAATCTCACAAGGGGTTCCACAGAAATTGTGGCTACTAGTTAGGGTTATTGATCTCTGCATTCAACAGGCCTGCAGCCATACACCGAAGTACTGGCCCTTGGTCAAATTATCATCTGCTTTCAATGTTTCCAGTTTTCTATTGAATAAGTGTTTAACATGTGCAGCACGATGTTTCTTTGGATGAAAAACAGCTGGATTTGTGAACAACAGCATCTAGTAGCAAAATAAGAGAAAAATAAGTAGTTAAGAATTTAAATACATCACACCTTTATTATGATTCAATTGATTTTTTTGTTTATAAAAACGAGCATTAATGATAATGATAGAGAGCATTAAAATAAGGATTAAAAATTTAAAAAGGCACACCTTCTTTCCACATAATCGCTTTTTTATTGGGCAATACTTTTTTTGTTCTTTTTGGTTATCGGGAATACCCGATTCTTACGCATAAATTGTCTAGCACGATGAGGTCGGGTATTCCGATAACCAAAAAGAACCCTTTTTTTTGACCCAGATTCACTTTTTCTGTCCCAGATTTGACTTGTCCCAGATTCACTTTTTTTTGACCCAGATTCACTTTTTTGCCAGATTTCCTCATTTCTGTCCAGATTTAGCTTAAACCACAGGGGGACCAAGCACTTACAAAAATTGGTAAAAAAAATTCTCTCATAACAGCCTGAAAGTTTTTCTATAACGTTTCTATCATGTTTTGAGCATTTTCGCCAAAAATTATTTTTTCCGCAAAATTTTTTGCCTTGGGGACAAGGTCACATTTCAGGCTCCTGAAACTTTGGGCTACTTGGTCCCCAGGCAAAATTTTGCGGAAAAAATAATTTTTGGCGAAAATGCTCAAAACATGATAGAACGTTATAGAAAAATTTCAGGCTGTTATGAGAGAAATTTTTTTTGACCAATTTGTAAGTGCTTGTTTCCCCTGTGGTTTAAGCAAATCTGGGACAAATGAGGAAATCTGGGACAAAAAAAAAGTTAATCTGGGTAAAAAAAAGTGAATCTGGGTCAAAAAAAAGTGAATCTGGGACAAGTCAAATCTGGGACAGAAAAGTGAATCTGGGTCGAAAAAAAGTGAATCTGGTTAAAAAAAAGTTTTGCCCTTTTTATTATTATGAATATTTAACACTTCAAGGACGGTCTGTGAAATTCTGAACAACTTCTGCAAGGTAGATTTTCTGTGTCGATGGTTCGTTACGGGACAAAAACACTTTTTTAAATTTTACTCCCGAAAATGAGTGCCATCTTAAACAACTGGCTGACCCATTTTAAACCGAGGCTGAAAAAAAGGAACAAAACAGAGAAGATAGCTAAGGCAAGCAAACTTCTTTGTGACGTTGATTATTGCAAGTCATTTAACAGAAGTTTTCATACCATTGGATAGCTTAGAATTTGCCTTATCAATCAAAAACAAATTCACTCAGCTTTATTGAAAATGCAAAAAGTTTGGTCAAAGAAGTTCAAATTTACGTTTGGCAGGTCCACCTGTCAACTTCAAATGGCTTTTCTCTTGAATTTTCTGACCAAAAAATTCTGTCTGACCAATGTAACTTTTCTCCCGCTTTCTAACGGTGTATTTGTTTGATTCGCTGTCTAAGTTACTCACAAAAAAACCAAAAACTTGTGGTGAGCGAAGTGAAATGTACTGTCAGTTTTCTGCTCATTTTGATGATTTTACTTCTCTTTGCTTTCGATTTTTTTGTTTTTTTGTGCAGCGGAAATCGATGAAATTTTAGGAGAAATGCTCGCCTAGAAGCTCTCGCCAATCTGATATCGATTGGACAGCGTCTAGCAGATGGTAATTAAACGGGAGCTCCAAAAGAAAATTCAAGAGAGGGGAGGGGTGGTGAATATGAGAAGGAAATATTGTTTGTGTCGCCTTATTTGTTTGTAATGTTATTATTTGATGAAAAATAAAGTTTAGAACTACTTTTTCGTGTTTTAGAAAATAAATTTATTGTTGGGGCCTAAATCTTACTTTTTTTTTGAAAATGTACTTATTTTTTGATTTCTTTGAGAGCACTGTTTTAACGGCTCCCGCTGCTCTTCCATGTGCGACAATGGCCATTACCCTTGACTTTGTTTTTCGTTTCCTATTCCTGTGAGGGCGCCCAACCAACCTACTCACAAATGCAAAGTAAATTCAAATGTTGTACTTTTGTTTGCGCCACTCAGAACGATTTGGCGATAATATTTTAATAAGTCTCGATAATTCTTAAATTACAAATAGTACTACAATTTCACACTAAAGACGTAACTGCTTGATTGTTCTGTTAATATATGATGTTGCTTCTCGTTTCCATTCAATTTGAGGCCATACCAATTCAACTCCAACATGGTTTGGCCTGGTTCAGATGTGCTATAGGTGGTGCAAGTGCCAACTTGCGCATAATTGCTTCGAATGTTCTAGCTGTAGCTCTTTCACAATTGTTAACATGCAGCTTGTACAGTAGTTTGCAAGTGTCAACACAAACAGAAGAGAGCAGTCAGTGATCAAAGGGCATAGAAGAATTTTAAACCTAAAAAGCCACATCTTAAAACATAGCAACACAAAAAGATTATGCGACATATAAATTTAAAAGTTTTTTATTTCCTTTCAGATAAAACATAAAATTCATTATTTCAAATTATTACTGACTTCCAATAAAAACACTTTTGTTAATGTAAAACCCATTGTTGGTAGGTTTTTACTAAAATGCATAGATCGATGCATTAAAAAATTTCGCCGCTAAATTATCCACCGCAGAATTTCCGCCTTGCAGCACAAACGTGCCAAAAAGTACCTTGAGTTCAGGATTGCTCTCAGCAATTGCCTTCAGAACCAAATCACTCAAATGCTCGTTGCCATACACAGAAAATAGCTCAAGCTTTTTCAAATTGGTCAATTGGAGCATTCCATCCTGAGTGTAGTGGTCTGCAGCAAGCCCATATTCAGTCAAGCTAAGCCACTTCAGCTCACTCAGCTGTCCTATGGATTGAAGTAGGTGGTCTGTCAGGAATTCATTGAAGCAGATCTCCAAGTGGTTAAGTTTTTTCATGTGAAAAAGGCTGGGAAGTTGCAGAGCTGATTTGCCTTTGATAAGCAATTTTTGAAGGCTAAATTTTAAAATTGGTTTGCTAGCTGTAAATCTATATCGATTTTGATTAGGCTATGGTAGAACCTGTTCACGGGTCCAAATTTCGTTACTCAGCCGAACTTTGAAAACTTTGGCCTTGCCGGAGTGATTTTTTAAATTCAAATGGCTCGTGATATAAACTGTATATAACTATAAATAAAACTTTTGATTAATATTGGTTAATATTTATTGACACAGGTCTTTATCCTTTATCGGGACCCTACCTAAAATCAATTTCTTTTGATTTATTTTTGATTCTTTTTTAAGCGAAGGCTGAAAATTAGATGAAAAAGAAGATACGGAGGTTAGAGCGAAAATTTCGAGAAGTAAAAAATAAGAAATAGATAAAAAAATTATTTATGAAGATACCTTTTTAGGTTGGGTCCCGATGAAGGATAAGAAACATATTTTTTGATGCTGGTTAGGTTGCATCGTAAAAACTGAAAAAATCGCAATGATGCTAATTAACACGGGAAAGGTTGTGTGTTATTTTAAGAACGGTTATTTATTACTTATTATTATTTCAAGCCATCGTTTTTAAATGAAAAATTCTTTCCGCGTAAAAGAGCAGTAAGTGAAAAAATCAAAAGAAAACTTTGAAACAGGTTAGAATTTTGAGAATGGCGGGAAGGATATTATTTTGAATGGGCCAGCCAAAAAAGCCCGGACCGGCTCATGGATAGCTGAAACTGCAGTAAATAATCATTTATATGTATTAAGAATAAACAGTCAAAAATAACACAGCAGACACGGGAATCGAACCTGAGACCGATATTTACCGCACTACGCTGCTATACCGTAAAAGCCAAGTGCTTTCACATTTCAAATTAGACAATACTTTTTCTCCGACTAAAACACTTTTTTTCCGACTAATTTCTTTTTTTTTCGACTAATTTTAACTTTTTTTATTTTGGCATTTTTCTAATTTTTGTGCTAATTTTTAAAGTTTTAGTATTGTCGTGTAGCCAGGATCTCAGCTTTCCAACAAGCTATAAAACTTCATTGAAGGATTTTAGAAAGGTAGACTTTTAGAGGTTTCAAAGAATAAAATAAAAATAAAATTTATTTTTATTTTATTTTTTGAACCTCTAAAAGTCTACCTTTCTAAAATCCTTCAATGAAGTTTTATAGCTTGTTGGAAAGCTGAGATCCTGGGCTACACGACAATACTAAAACTTTTAAAAAATTAGCACAAAAATTAGAGAAAAATGCCAAAATAAAAACAAAGTTAAATTAGTCGGAAAAAAAAAGAAAATTAGTCGGAAAAAAAGTGTTTTAGTCGGAAAAAAAGTATTGTCCTTTCAATTTACTTCTTCTTTTACATCTTGATTTTACACAAGTTTTGTTAACATCACCACACTGAATTGTTTGAAATATATGGCAAAATGCAACTTAAGCCCACTTTGACGCTTAATGATAGTCAGATTAGAGAATACAATGCCATTGATTTTAGTGAATGACTTACTGGTTGAGGTTGGAGAGTAGTGCGACCAGATCCATATCTTCTTCTGCTGTACGCAGTTCCAAAAACTCTAACGCATGACATCTATCACTTATCTCAGCAATTTTGGCGTTGTCTATCCCTCTGCACTGTGACATCTTCAGACTTTTGAGTGTGCAAGGTAGGTTTTAAAAGACGCTTCATTGAGTTCACAATTTGTGAGCTCTAGTTTTTGCAGCAGACAGCATTTGTTAAAGAATAAAGCTAATGATGAGGCCTGAATGGAACATTTTTGTAAATTAAGGTTGTTCAAGTCGATTAGCAAGGGCAACTTGTGATTCATTAATTCAGGATACAAAACTTTTTTCCATAAAAGCTTTTTTTGCCGCCAATTTTGACGTGTTATTATGGTTTAACTTTGAAGGCAGATTCGTCAAGCTCTCGCTATACCTCCCCGCAACATGAGTCGTGCACCAAACTTTCATAGGTTTCAACAGAAACTATTTTTATTTTAGGGAAAGGCATTTATTACTCAAAGGGACCGCTCATATATAGGGATCATTTTATGAATATAGTCGAGTCTCTACATAAGGACACTTTATATAAGGGCACAAAAATTTTGGTTGGCCATGAGTAAGATTAATCAAACTGAACGTCCTTGTAATGACACTTTACATAAGGACAGTCTCTATATAAGGACAGAAAGTGGCGATTTCTTTCGAAACTTTCGACTAAATTTGAAATTATGTTTCGTCTAAACTGCGAAATATTGTCTTTTCAAAAATCAAAACACATTTTCCTGTGTTTTAAGTTTTGTTTATAAGTGTAAGCATCAATGTTTGAAGAATGGGGAGAAATGGGTTATACAAAAACAGACTCATGAGAGTTTTTTTTCTACAGTCTAAAAAAACTAAAAAAATGGGGGGGGGGGGGTGGATTGTTTTTTAAGGTCAGCTGTGTAGTTATAACAAAACTCTAAATCAGGACATTCCTTATAAGTAGGGTTGTCGAATCGAGCGCTCGATTCGAACTTTTCGCTCGAAAGTTCGAAAATTTCGAATTTCGAGCGGAAATTTCGAATTTCGAGCGCTCGAAAAAAATTTCGAATTAGGCTTTCGAATTTCGAGCGCTCGAAAAAAAATTCGAATTATGCTTTCGAATTTCGAGCGCTCGAAAAAAAATTCGAATCATGATTTCACATTTTGAGCGCTCATTTTCGAGTTATAGTTTGTAACTTGCAGCACACAAAAAAGAATGTAATGGTGATTTTTCTTGTTTTAGAAAAATGCCAAGCGAAGTTTGGAAATCGTTTAAGAAAGTCGGTGGAAAGACTATTTTCACTTGTGGGGAAGAGCTAAGACTGCCAAAGAGTAGATCAACAACTCATCTTTCGGGTCATCTGAAATCGGCAAGGCCCAAGGAAACTTAGCGAACAAAAATTGGACCTTCTGAGGCGAAAAAAGCCAGAGCGGTGCCCTTTACGATCTCAGAGTCTCCGATCTGCGCCGTTTGATCAAGCACAACTATGAACAAAGAATGGTAGTTTTTTCGGTCGCTTATTCGTTTGGTGTGGTAAAACGGTCGTGTGTGGTCGATTAACCATGGTTTCGATTAATTTATTTCTAAAAATCCATTAATGAGGCGGCGAAGCCGCTGAAAATTTCGAATGTCGAATCGAGCGCTCGACTCGAAAATTTCGAATTTCGAATATCGAATCGAGCGCTCGACTCGAAATTTCGAGCGCTCGACAACCCTACTTATAAGTACACTCTCTATATAAAGACGGTATGCGGCGGTCCCTTAGGTGTCATCCTTCCTCGACTGTAATAAATATAAAACTTTTACAAGTTTCTATAAAAGGTTTAGAAATACCGTATTCTCTAATAGACGCCCCCCCCCTCGTTCAAAATCGTGCTTGTGGCATTGAGTTTTTGACCCACTTTTTGAAAAATTTTATCAGGCAAGTTATACCTTAATTTGTAGCTCATCTCACAAACACGATTTTGAACGCAGGGGGGGGACCCGTCTATTAGAGAGAATACGGTAAGTCGCACAGCAACTTGTTGCGCAGGTCGACAAGAACTTCAATTTTTCGGTTGCTTCTGAGAAATGCGATAATTTGCTGCTTATAAACGCAAAGCTCGATAAAACATCACCTTTTTAGGCCTGAATTATTTAAAAACGATGCTTTATTGTACTGCAATAAATTTTCCCACGCGTGCAGTGTCGTAGCCAGAAGAGAGGGGCACGTGTTTATTTGTCGGATGTTTTTTTAAAACGGTGCAGGTAAAATAGCGAGAAAAATTCTGTTGCTCCCCTCCCCATCAGAAATTTTTGGCTACGTCTCTGCATCCGTGTATTTATGAGTGTTTTAATGCCAGTGTTGAGACTTAGTCCAGGAAAGACGGTCCTGTCTTGTGAAACAAGACTGAAATAAGGGCATATGAGTGGAAATTAATATTGAAGAGAAACAAAATTGCTTACATTTTACTGTGTGGTCTTGGATCTCAATGCCTTTTAAAGAGCTGAAAGCGGTCAGCGATTTTCAAAAGATAAGCATGACTTTCAGTTCCATAAAAACTAACACCCTCTAAATGGTGCAGCTGGTTGGCTGGAATTAGGCTCAAAAGTGACTCCAGCAGAAACTGATGCTGCTGAAAAGGATACCACCCAATTTACATCCTCAAGTAAGCGCGCTTCTTTCTGCGATGGCATCTAACTGAAAATTAATTTATCTTACAGAAATAGGATTGAATGGCTATGTGTATACATTCAATAATCATTTGTGAATATTTTTAACACGGGAAGGCCGAACGGTGAGACCAGCTCATTCTGATGCAGAATTTAGTGGAGAATCTGATTTTTTTCCACTTTTTCAGTCTGACCAAGATGGTCAAAAAGGCGATTTTAAAAAAATTGTCATTTTTGAAAATTTGCTTTACATTAAAAAAGGCCGTAACTGGAACATTTAGTAAACATTGATTCTCAATTTTGTGACTTTTTAAAGTCCATTCAAAAGGCTTTCAAATAATACATATTACATGCCTGTATATCTCTCTCAATTTTAAATAAATAATTGAAAATACGAAAAATTCCATTTTTCGTATTTTTGAAAATCGATATTACACTTTTTGGCTATCCAGAACCTTTGGGCCCCACTCGCCAGAACCAAAGGGTCCCAGTCATTTTAAGTCTAATCTATGCGAAAAATAAGTAAGGCGCGAATTCAAATTGAACATTTTTTGCATAGATTAGACTTAAAATGACTGGGACCCCTTGGTTCTGGCGAGTGGGCCCCAAAGGTTCTGTTGCTCCCACTTTTTAAAGGACCATGGTTTTTGCGCGCAGTGGCATGCGCAAAATTTGAATTGGCGGGGACACTTCTCTTTCGTCTAATTCTGTACTCTTTAGAGTCATTCGAAACAACTCGAAAGAGTACACTGATAGACGAAAGAGAAGTGTCCCTTGCCAATTCAAATTTTGCACATGCCACTGCGCGCAAGAACCATGGTTCTTTAAATACATTGTAAAATATTGAGAAAATCATAAAACCAAGGTGAAATCACCGTGATTTCTATGAAAGACTCACTGCATAGTGATCGCGCTTATTGAAATTTGGACGGCGTCCCGTCCCCGTCCTAGACGTCTTTGACCGGCCGTCCAACCGCCCGTCCAATTTTTTTTCCCAACGGTCGGCCGTTCAATATCGGCCGTTTTGCTAAAAATTTCGCCGGCCGTCCGACTTGAATTTTCTAATGCCGGCCGTTTTTTGGCCGTCTGTGAGCTGCTAACTGGCCTTCCGTTGAAAAAATAGTAAAAAAACTTCTGCCATTTTTTGCTTGTAACGTTATTAGTATCAAAAATAATCTTGATTAAAAGTATCAGCTACAAGAAAAAATGGGTAAGAAAAAAATGTGAAAAATTAAATTATGCAATTCAATTTGCGCGAAAAAATCGGTCATATTCGCAATATTTGCTGAAATTATTTTTGCACTTTTTTTATCCTACTTAAAACATATTCGGAGTTGTACATGAAAAGTGTTTAATACTTCAAAGGAGCATGCCCATGCCCTTCAAATCTCTAGGGCAACAATTTTTTTCTAACCGTCCCACGCGTTGAATCTGATATTAATGTGACCTTATACTACTTCTAAAGACTAAGAAAAAAAAGTTGAAAGTTGAAAATGCGCGCACAGACTCACCTTAGACATGATTTCGAGCAAGACTCTTAATCAAAATGCATTTAGAGAGTCTTTTTATCCAGCTCCAGCAAGAAAAGTGTGATAAATCACCCAAAAATGACCCTAAAATACCCGAAAAGACCATCTACCCTCAAAGAGCGGGGTGGCAATTTTTTTTTGAAACATTTAATTTTTCTCATTCAGAGAGTGTTCAGAAATGTTTCTCGTATCTTGTTGTGCAGAAAAAATGAGTTCGGCAGGTTATTTTGGGTCACTTTTTAAGAATCCGAGTATGGGGGGGGTACTAAAGAAGTACTAAACTTTTCGCTAAAAATTTGATTGAACGGATCAGAATTCCGGTCCATCGCTCAGAATTTCCCCTGAACCACTCAAATCCACCATAAACCTGGAATTTTGAGCGATTAAGCCATCGGACTGGAAATATGATCCGTTTAATCTCTTTTTCACGAAGCCTTAAAAATACACAGAAAAATTGAATTTTCATAGAGTTGACCTTAGAGGCAGCGCAACGGGCACCAGAAAGTATCAAAAGGTTACCTCATGTTTTCCCAACAATGACGAGAATGAAGAATGTTGAGTGAAGTTGTTTTTCGCCAACTGTGAGCGAGCAAAATAAATCTCCACCTGCGGCATACTCTTTCAACTCGGATTCTTGTTTCACAGTCCAGCATTTCAAAGATATGAGTCTACAAAACAGATAAATCCTACTAGAAAAAATATGAAAAATGCAACACACCATGATTTCAACTGCAGGCTCTTAATACAACCGATTCTTTAAAAGTTGTATGAGCAATCTTAAAAAAAAGAAAATGTAGAAAATTTATCTTGTTGTTGTCACATATACAGTTGCCGCTCGATTTAACGACACCCGAAAGTTCTTTCCCGACTAGGGTCCGACACTTTTTTAGTTCGATTTTTTGAAAACTTTCGAAAATTCTCTCAAAAAATCCGCTCTCAAAAAATCCGAATCTCGATTTAACGACACCATTTTCGATAAAATGGTATAGTTTCCCGGTATAGTTCTAAAAGTATAGTTTCCGAATAAATACGACAAACACAATTTTTCTCACCTTACATGTGCTCATTTTTTTGGCAGGAGACGGTTCATCAGCTGCAGTGGGAATCGCTTTTTTTAGTAGCAGTATTGGCCATTCTGGATCGGACGAGATGAATTCAAAGGTGATGTAGGGAGCTGTTCAGTCCAAGCACTGATGAAGTTAACTACTGTGTTTATTGTGACAACTGTCTATTGAAAGCTACACGCTTATCTAATACAAGATACTCATAATCTAATCATAATTGCAGTATAAATGTGCCAAATGTGTAGGTCTGATAAGTTTCCAGTACGTACCGTATTTTCTCTAATTGAATGACCGGTCGATTAAATTTTCACCTCCCTCTGGGGGTCGGTTCATTAGAGAGAGTCGATTTGTCAAAGAAAATACAGTATAATCCTAAATTTTATTATTCTAATCTTGACAAACCGGCAGATTGTTAGATTGTCTTACCTGTTTTTCAACATAGACCGTGGCAAAAAGAGACTCTGTATGCATTTTATGATCAAGAGTACTCCTCGGAATCATGTCAAAGGCGCCAATTTGAATTTCAAACTTTGACCACTTTTGACTAAAAACCATGATACCCCCATGTGGTTTGAAATTTTTTTTTCTCTCTTTCACAGAATCTGTTGACTGTTTCCGGATAAATCGGGGTCGAGAAAAACGAATATGCGATCGGTTTCAAAAATTCCTGACAAAAAGTGGTCAGCCGTGTGGGGGGGGGGGTTTATTAAATTTTAGCCAAAGTTCACCCCCACCCCCTTTAAACCAGGGAGATCAATAAAATCATTTTTAAAAAATCTTATGAAAAATACAAAAGTTGAAAAAAAAAATTCATACAGTCGACGCTCAATATAACGTCCTATTTTGGGGGTAAACTTTCGCGGGGGGTAAACTTTGTTGAGTTTCTCTGACGGCCAACCAAATCGGGCTTATCGAGGGTGGCGGTTTATCGAGGGTGGCGGTTTAGCGGGGTGGCGATTATCGAGGTTTGACTGTACTTCACTTGACATGCCCTTTTTCATATATTCTGTACTCTCAGATGTTTAACACCGTTTGTAGCTGAGATTTTCTTCTACCATTGAGTGGTCAAACACCTTGATTAAAAATATTTTTTTGACAAAATTACACCAAATATAAGGTAAAACTCAACTAAAACACCGAAGTGAAAAAACCAGGGTTTTTTAGTGTGGGTTGCTGTGATTTTCTCAAAAAAAAATTTTTATGAAGTTATTTGACCACTCAATCAATAGAGAAATTTTTAGCTACTACAAAATAGTACAAAAAATCTGAGATAAGAGAACAGAATATGTCAAAAAAGGTATGTTAAGTAGGGTTGTCGATGCATCGAAATTTCGATTATCGAATCGATAATCGAAATTTCAATGAATCGAATCGAAAAACCGAAAATTTCGTGAAAAGGTATGAGTGGAATGGGTAAAATAGCTCCTAAAATAGGTCACTTTCACCTACTCCTAACCACCTGGAATTTGTGCGAAAATCGGCGGTACTCGCTCAAATTAAAGAAGCACTTAGATGTGTAATATACCAGAACAGAGGGCGTAATCAGGGCTATCTATTGCTCGCAACTTGTATCTGAGTGATTTCAATTTACCAGAGCATTTTGGATTTTCTCATTACAAGCCAGTTTTCGAAAACCCTCTATTTTAATCATGAAATAGTCCTAGACATGCCTAGACATATGTAAAACACTCGTGTTTTACATATCATTTCGGACTTTGGCTTTCCAAAAAATTACTTAAGACTTTTTTGGCTTTCAAAAATTACTTTAGGCTTGTGTTTTCTGGAAATTATTTCAGACTTTTCTTTTCAGCAATTACTTCAGACTTTGTCTTTTCCATGTGTACACATTCTCCGTGTGATATAAAAGGCTACCTTAAGACTACAGAAGATTCTATTAATAATGGAATCGAATCGATAATCAAATTTTCGATTAATCGAATCTATAATCGATAATCGAAATTTTTCGATTAATGAGTGCGATTAATCGATTTCGATTAATCGAATCGACAACCCTAATGTTAAGTGAAGTAATAGCCGATGTCTAAAAGTAGCCGTAAAAGTCTATTCGCCTTTAAGGCAATTTTGATTTATAATTTCAAAAGTTTTCAGGGGCTTTAATCAATCCCCCATGGGGTATTGGTAGAGGTTATACGGTGAATAGACATTTTCGCGAAAGTTCTCCAGCGCCATAGGTGTCATATTTCCATGTGACAATGTGGCCATGGGCTACTCAATAACGAGATATTTCTTTTCGTCGTGTTGCATACCCGTGCAATTTAAGAAAAGAAGCAGGGAAGACTTTAACACTCTCAACGAAATACGCTGGTTTCCGGCAGAATTATTGGTGGCGGAAAAATCGCTTTGAAAGGACCTTGCACCTCCACTGTGCCAAGCCATAAGCACATCTATTGCTGAAAACAAACTCTGATATGCAACTTTTTTTAATGGTGAGGTCACAGTATTGATAACAAGAGATAATTTGGAGAAACAGTTGGCATTCGTCATTCGGAAACTAGCTTTACTATTTTACTTCAACTGGTCGACAAAAGTCTGCAAACCGCACAAGCAGTGTCTATGTACTAACACCCACACACAAATTAGAGTAACGCTTTATTCCTCAAACCATAAACTCATTCACAATCAAATAAATACAGGAATCAAATAAATCAACTCAATTTTTCAAGGGTGCCAAGAATTTCTGAAATTAGATTTATACCAAAAAAATGATTAAAACTTGAAATCTTACGGCTTATCGACACTCCTTCAAAACGAATCTGCTCCCTCACTGTGCTGGCAGAAAGCGGCACACTTAAAAAAATATCCAGCTCATCAGCGTAAACTTTGCCCATGGATGCTTCGGAAGCTTGTCTTTTCTACTACCGCCGAAACAAATATGCAGAATGCGCTCATCATTGACAGTAGCTGTATAGGTTCTCCTTCGTGAATCTTGTCTAGGGTAGTCATTTGGTGGAAGACTTCTGTCTGTTGCTCATCATCTCTGCGACTACAGTAAATATTGGTGAAATACTGAAAACATGTCGAAATTGAAACGTAATTTACACCAAAAAGAACAAACACGGCATTGGTCAAGTGCTTCACATACATCTTTGACGAAAAGTGCTTCATCGGTGTAGAAATACTAAAAAAATTATTGAGGATGTTTAGAATGGCAAAAAAACTTTAGTCGGCCACTTAGAGAAAGTTTCCTAAACAAAGTCCACACTGGAACCCGACCTTTGCTGACACCAGAGCGAATGTGGACAGAGCACAATTCGGAGACTAGCCAGAAGAGCCAACTTATCACCATTCACCTGGTTTTCTTCTAGCAAGTGGAAAGCAAAATGCCTTAAATTCGGACAATTGCTAACGATCACTTCAAACAACTGAAATTATCTAGGTTCTAATTTTAATTCAGAACACTGAAACCACCTCATCTGTCCAATTTCCTTTGTTTGGTCAAAATGTACAATTCCAAAGCTTGCAGACGAGTAAGTTTCCAGGACAACTGAATGAAACCACCAATTACATATTGGCAAAGCTTCAATGCCAAGTATTTCAATCTGAAATACATAATAGTTTTGAAGCGCTGGTTACTTGGATGCTTATACTGCTGGTTATACTTGGATTTTTGCCAATGAATAGAAACCAAGTTAGTTCAAGTATCAAGGTGATTTACGGGTTGAAAACAACATCGAAATGCTTGCAGTACGTGAATTTTTAACATTACCTGTCAAAGCTAATTGCAGAGAGTGAACACCAAAAGGTCGAATACATGTCAGAGTGAGACAGGCAAAACTCCTGAAAGTTGAGAGATTCCAACTGTATACCTTGTTCACCAATTGTAGGAAGAATGAACGACGATCGAAAAAAGGCCCCAAGTAGACATATTCAGTGCTGGCGAAGATCAGAAAAATGATAGGCGTCACCCGAGAAATTGAGCCACCATAACCGTTAACATTTCTAGCTGCGAGCACTTCGCGAAAACTGATGTGATACCACCAAAACTTTCAGCCTCTGAACAAAAAAAGTAAATGCTGCATGCTATGAAAAGCTTTTTATTGGGCAGTCGATCTTGAAAGAAATAAGACCAGGAAATTTGTCAGAAATTAGCGAGAACGCAGATCTGGACAAAAAATCGCCATGCAAATCGAGATGTAGAAGATTTGGAAGCAATGGAAGCAAGCGCATACATTAGCGTTGGCACTGGCAACGACAAGTTAATTCTCTTGTGAATCTGCTACATCGAAGAAATAGCGACTTGAACTAAAATTCCACCAACCATAGATATGAGCCTAAATTTAATGAAGAAAACCTTGAATGGGCATTCTTCCGCTTATCACAATTAGGAAATTGCTCTCGAGCAATAACCTTGTTTGTTCCAACACCAATTAATAGCCAAGCGATTCCACTTCTTGCTCACCAGTTCCACACGCATTCGATTGGCTACAGGCAAGAAGTTGAAGATATTTAGCTGCAGGCATACACGTACATACAATGAAAAAGAACAAAAGTTTGAACGGCATACCAACATCTCACTGCTAAGGACATTGTCGATTGAAGTAATACTGACCTAAAATCGAGTACAAACATTCAAGTTCTGGAAATGACAAAATGAAAGTACCGATTTGACTAGTTTTGGTCCCATTTGAGAGATGATAAAAATCGATAATGCTAAAGTTAAGAAAATATTACAAGTGGTAGGCATATTAGAACAATTACACGGTCTTTAATAGGGTACACTAGTGCTTTACGGTGAAATATAGACCATTGAAACTTTTTTTTCAAGAACTCTAACTAATAGGAAAAGTTTTCGGCCTTTTCTAAACATATAAATTTATTTTCCGAAATTTTGGACCAGTTTCTTTTCCGCTTTGTTACCTCGAATTTTTGCCAATTTTTTTTTGACCTCGTAGAGCATGTTCTTTTAAAAATGCTCTCTTTTGGGAGGAACGCGTCATTTTAAGTGATACATTTAGGAAAATTACGAAAAATAAACTACTTCTTGTTTTCAGTTCTTTCTTAGTTTTTTTTCTCAGACTTTTATGTACTCTTTCGTACCAGGAGATTGAGCTGAATCTTCTGGTTTTTGAAAGACCCTTTTTTAATTCTCCTAAAATATTTATTACCTGAACTTTTCGAAAATTTTCTGTTCGAGTTTTTAGTGTATTTTGTTTTCCTTACCGGCAT
This sequence comes from Ditylenchus dipsaci, assembly GCA_004194705.1. Classification (NCBI taxonomy): domain Eukaryota; kingdom Metazoa; phylum Nematoda; class Chromadorea; order Rhabditida; family Anguinidae; genus Ditylenchus; species Ditylenchus dipsaci. Next base: position 24,566 of record SADC01000781.1, on the reverse strand, counting down.
TTCAAAACGCGCGAAAAAGTTAATCTTGGATTTTTAAATGGTTTTTGCATAGAGCAGTGGTGAATATTTCCGTCACAAGATTTTACATAGCCAATAAGGCAATTTTCTGTGAAGTCACGGGTAAAGCACCACTTCTCGACATCTTCAATTTTTTGCAATTTTTTATTATTAAATTATTTGAATCGAATCGAAAGTGGATTTGGATCATAAATATGAGATTTTCAAGTTTTTTTTCAATTTGAGCTCAAACTTATAAAAATTTGAGTAATCCTCCTAATTCTGTGCCTGCTCATAGTATGTATACTCTCGATGTAATCGCCGGCCCGGGCCCGAGAATCCGAAAAATCGCCGCTGGGTCTTTTAAAAACCGTCGCCAGCGCCCGAAAAATAGCGGCAACTGAGCGTATGATATGCATTTGATGTTAATTTTTTTGTTTATTGATGCCATTATCTATCGGCTTGTCTACAATGACTCTGATGCGGATGTATTGGACACCCTATATTAACATTCAGGCTCCCAATCGGCGTAATTGAGACTACTGACTCAAAATTTCATGCCAAACAGAATATTATATAATATTTAATAGATTGATAGAAGGAGCGGGATTATATTTCAAACTTTTTGGCGACGAAGGCACCGCAAAAATTGTAATTCTAAGTTATGGAACCTTAAATTACACCTACATTTTCGTCTCGCGTGTCATTGACGTCTCATTTTTCCTTACATGTTAGTATTTTGTTAATATTATTTCTTTCATATAACTTTTTATATTTCCGAATAATGGACTATGCGTCCAAAAAGCGACTTCAGTGCATAGTGACAGCGATAAGCGAAAATAGGACGGCGCCCGTCCACTGTCTTGGCATTTTTTGGCCGGCCGTCCAACCGGCCATCCTAATGGTTTCCCCGTTTGACGGTAGTCCAACTGACCGTCATTTGATAAAAAAAATTTAAAAAATTTGGCGCTACTGTAATATACCCCCCCCCCCCAAAAGCGCTACTGTAATGTACCCCCCCCCCCAAAACCGACTTTTTTAGGGATGGTCAAAAACCATTTTTACACAATAATTTCGCCATAAAAGGACCAGAAAAGCAATTTAAATGGGATTGCGGGCTGTATTGGGAGGGGAAGGAAATAATACAGGGGCCACTTCTCGAGATGGTTGGGATCCTTAGAGTATTAATTTTCTGAGCGTCTAAGGGTGCTTTCAAACCCAGGAACTTGTGGTGCAGGCATAAGTATGAGTACTTTTCATGACCAAGCCGATCAGCGGGGTGGACCTCGCGGGTTTACTCATAGCCCTAGCACTTTTTGAGTGCTAGGCTGAATTTTTGGATGCTGGGCCTCTGGCCCGGCCTTGTAGAGCGAGGCGAAATGCTCTTCGGCGAAAAAATAAAGATGTTGGACATAGTTTTGAATACTGGGGCCTACCGCATAAATAACTCTGGTATGCATGCTTTTTCATGCATCCAGAGTCGCTTTCGAGTGATTTGTGTCTAAGGTATGTGGGTGTGCGCATCTCAACTCCTAGCCCCTGCGCCCCCGAAGGGGCGCAGGGGGCTTGAGAGTAGAGATGCGCGCACGCACTTACCTTAGACATGATTCCGAGAAGTACACTTGATCATAAAATGCATATAGAGTCTATTTTTGCCACGGCCCGAGTTTGAAAAACATGGTAAAGCAGCTAAAAAAAAGTGGCCCCTGTATTATTCCTTCGCCTCCCAATACAGCGCCATAATCCCTTTTAAATTGCTTTTCTGGTCCTATTATGGCAAAATTATTGTATGAAAATGGTTTTTGGACACTCCTAAAAAGTCGATTTTTGGGGGGGGGGGTATATGACAGTAGCGTCAAAAATTTAAATTTAAAAATTTATAAAAAAAAAATATATGGCCATCTAATATTTCGCCGTCCTCTTTGGCCTTTCGCGATCATGCGATTGCGATTATTTTGATCTTAACCAGATGCGATTGCGATTATTTCGAAAAAATCAAATGCGATGAATCGCAACGATAATCGCAAAAAAATTCAGGTGCGATTACTCGCGCGATTATGCGATTTTTTTGCTTCTAGCTCTTACAAACCAAAAATTTTAACACTTTACACAACAAAAACTTTATTCAAAGTGGACGTGGACATTTGCGACAACTATTAACTACAAATAATTGTATTCAAGCAGCAGAAGATTCTTGTTCAGCAAATCAAAAACTTTTAGTCAAAAGTTTGCCGTATTTCGAATTTTTAGTCAGAAAATAACTTGGATCGCTCAGAATACACTCCAGATTGGCCAGCACGGCGTGTCGAATTGGCAAAATTCGGAAATAGAAGTTTTCGTGGCAGGACTCAAAATTTAAAGCATATAAGAATGGCTCAAATCGAAAACACCCGTCAAAATCATTAAATCTCCCGTCAATTTATTTTTATCCGTCAAATTTAAATTTTTGCATAAATTTTGCGGGAATTCAAATTTTCTAGTCAGAAAATAACTTGGATTGGTCAGAATCCCACCCGGAATGGCCAGAAGCGCCTGAAAGTTGGTTTTTCGGGGTTTACTAAAGGGGCTGGGTGGACTTTTTGCGAACAATCGACTGAGCGGATCAGAATTCGGGTCAGATGGGTTTAATCGCCCACAACTTTACCCTGAACCACTAAAAACCACCATAAACCAGGAATTCTGGGCGATTAAGCCCATCTGACCCGAAATCTGATCCGCTCAATCGATTTTTTGCAGAAAGTTTACTCCCCTTATAGTAACCCCCAAAAAACGATTTTCAGGGGCTTCTGGCCATTCCGGGGTGGGATTCTGACCAATCCAAGTTATTTTTCTGACTAGAAAATTTGAATTCCCGCAAAATTTATGCAAAATTTAAATTTGACGGGAGATTTAATGATTTTGACGGGAGATTTAATGATTTTGACGGGGAGAAATAATGATTTGTGGAAAATTTGAATTTGACGGATAAAAAAATAAATTTGACGGGAGATTTAATGATTTTGACGGGTGTTTTCAGGTACAGCCTATAAGAATTAGGCAAAAAATGACTGAAAATAATAAAAAAAAATTAACCGTTTGTTTTTACACTAAATTTTTGCGGTATTTCAAGCAAGTTCGGACTTAAAAGAAAGCTGAGATTCAGTGCTACAAACTGGAAGTAAAATTGGTGTTGCTATATAAAATTTTTGGAGTTTCGACACACAAAATAACATAGGTTGAATTTTTTCTTTTAAATTTTTTTAATTTTTCGATTATTTTAAAATTTATGTCAACAACTTTCATTGAGCAAAATTGTTTTGGCTATCCGATGCAACTATATAACGAGACTTCTATAACGAGACACGCCGTGCCAGAATTACCTGAAATTTGTTTTTTGGGTTTCACCAATAGGGGAGTAAACTCGATTGATAATGCGCATCAGAATCCTACTTGGTCAGCTCGGCGCTCAGAATTTCACCCTTAACCACTCTAACCACCCTTTAGACTTGTCAGAATACTTAAATTCTGGTTTGGAGCAGTTTAGGATGCTTTACTTATTATATGTTATGATGCTTTACGGTGGTTGAGAATGGTTCAGAGTGAGATTCTCAGCGGTTAAGCTGATCAAAGAGGACTTCTGATGCGCTAAATCGAGTTATCGCAAAAAGTGTACTCCCCTTTAGTAAACCTTAAAAAAACATCTTTCAGGTGCTTCAGGATCCCACTCTGGGTGGGATTCTGAGCAAACAGGTTCTATACTATCTAAAAAATTTGCGGTGAGAAAAGATTATTTTACCCTACAGGGTGTGTCAAAATTACGTTAACATTAAGAAAAATCGGGTAGCATAACATCGTAACGGCCCGTTTCCGAATTTTTGGGTGGCACACCCCGGAAACGTCCATAAAAAGCCATTATAAGACGGGGACAGCAATCTTTATTAACTGCTAAGCACATCTCTCAGATGCAACAAAAATAATAACAGCGAACATGACGACAGAAAAGATAACTATAATGGATTCCTGTTAGCGCCAGTTCCTTTGAATTGACGAAACCGCATTGCTGACCGCTTGCCTTGCCACTCCGAATAGCTGCCGATTCGTACAAACCCAGAACCTCGATGACGAAGCCGGCGCGTAGCTCCTCTACCTTGTCTGCGGCATATCTGCAAGTTGATGAAAATTAGTTTGATAAAACCACAGCACGTGAAATATTAAAAAGAGAGCGCCAAACATTAATTAAACGTATAAACTCAAAGAACAATAAGCAAATGGGACGCAGTGATAAAACAAGCGAAATAAGAGTATGAAATAAATAAACGAAAAAGAAAACTGAAATTTGAACGAAAATATTGAGTTTGAAAATGTTCACGTTATTTTGAAACACACTGTATGTGAAGGAAATCAAATCAAATTCACCCGAAAAAAGTTAGCCTTTTCGATCCTGGTTACGATTACAGTTACAGAGAGAACTGAGTTCCGGTTCCAGCCAAATACCCATTCCTATCCAAATCTAGTGTACTCAACAAGGGGGAGGTGATTTAACATGTAGACATTCTAGCAAAACAATGGCATTTATTTACGAATATACAACAGATTTATACAATACATAATAGGTGTTCTGAAGAATTTGTGATGCTTCTCTTTCTTCGGCTCAAATCGTCTTAGGAACGTACTTGTCCTTCGAGAGTCTTGTCCAATACATATGCCACGGCCGTCTCTTCCATGGATAACTCGGTACATGGATTTCCACTCTGGATGCTCTTCGTGGTCTTTCCGATCTGCAGCGATTTTCTTCAGAGTTTCGGAGTTTGGAGGATGCGCTCGCAGATTCCTGAAATTGGCATTGGCATTTTGAAAATTGGCATTTGCTTATAGAAAATTGTCACACTTGACTCACCCTTTCTCAGTGTACTTCGACGGGACAGGCTGTGTTGTCTTGGTCGGCTTCTTTGGTCCAGGCTGGCAAGTCTTCCCTACGGGCTTTTTTTGTTTCGAACTGTTGAGCGAGATACTTCCTCTTTCTCTTCATTGCGCTTCTTCTTCCACACACGGCAGCAGAGCATCAAGCCGATGAGACCAAGTAGAGCGAGAAGGCCGACGACCCCAGGACAATTCCCAACGATAGCAAGCGTAGACAAAGAATTTGAGGCAGAGCTCTGAAGATAATTGGGCGACGGCTGTTTGCCTTCATCCAGTTGCTTGTACTTCTGAAAAATAAACATAGTGTCTCCTTATAAAAAGGATGAAGGGGGAATAACTTACGAAGAGAGCTATGAATCACAGTCGGGAGTCCCAGTCAACGATACATTGCCAGATAGCCATCTCCACCAGAATTCTTATCCAAATTCAGCTTGCACGGTACCGAAATAGGGATTCCACAGAGAGTATATCGCTTCCCCGCCATCAAGATTGACTGACTTGCGATCCGTGAACTTTAAGTATCCTATCATCTGAAATGCCACTCAATTATATTACACGTCTTGTAGGCGTCTTGCAACTGTACTAATGCTGAACATTGCCACGCCCTCATTGTCTTTCGACCATTTCGTCTTTAAATCGCAACCATTTTTGATCGAAAGCGGCTCTGAAAATTGAAACTAATTTTTTTCTCGTTTTTAAATGAGAAAGTATACACGATTGAACTTTCACCGTCTTCGAGGCACTTTGGACGAAACAGAGTGAAGGCGAGCTTGTCTTTGTCATCGACCACGAACACAGCATTATCTCGAGTCTTGCCAGGTCCAACGGATAGCCACCTACAAATAAAGGAATTATGAAAAGTGTGAAATCCACAAATGCAAAGATCTCACTTTCTTTACCAAGCCATCAATTCAGAAGCACTTTGAAGAATAGGCGCAGCACTGATTCCACCAATACACGAGAAAAGAAGAGCTCAGAACACCATCCCAATGCAACAGCAGATGAACGGAGGACACTTCCGATTTGTGGCACATTTCTTTTCTGGAATATTTGCTTGGAGCACAGACGAAATTGTTTTTGAACAGTGCAACTGACTTTCACGGAGACGAATGCGATAAATGACAAGGTCTGAAAGTTCTTGCATTATATACCTCAAAAGCTTCACATGGTTCGGTTTTAGGACTTTCTTCCATGAAAGACAAAAATATTCTACTTTTGTCTGCAAGAAACAGTGTTTCCAAAAACAGAACACAGAATTAACCACAGAATTTTTAAAGTGCTCGTAATTGTGTTCTTTGTATGGTATTTTTGCTAATTTTTTGTGAGTTTTGTTCAGCGTTAAAAGTTGCGGTAGGGACCATACGCGTTTTGCAAATTTTCCACAAAAACAGCAAAAAAATTTGACTTTTTGTCCCGAAAAGTCAAAAACAGAAAACAGAATTCTGTTTTTGACTTTTTCAAGACAAAAGTCAAATTTTCTTGCTGTTTTAGTGGAAAATTTGCGAAACGCGTATGGTGACCATACTATGGTCCCCTACAGCAACTTTTAACGCTGAACAAAACGCACAAAAATTAGCAAAAATACCATACAAAGAACACAATTACGAGCACTTTTAAAAATTCTGTGGTTAATTCTGTGTTCTGTTTTTGGAAACACTGGCAAGAAACAAGCATCAAAGTTTAGTTTGACCAATTTAAAATTGGCAATTTTACCGCATTTTCAGGGTAAAATGATTTTACTAAAATCCAACTGTCAGCCATGAATGAATTTTTTTTTTCGATTTTGATTAAAAATCATCGATTTTCTAAGCAAAAGTTTTGGAAATTCACCCTAATACTAATAAATCTCTTCCTGAATCCGAATCCGTTGAGATCAGATTAAAATAATTTTGTGCGCTGAGATATTGCTATTTTGAGTATATCAGACAGAAATTTCGCACCACTTAGCTACTTTAACGAATATCTCAGCGCACAAGAATTATTTTGATCCGATCTCAACGTATTCAGATTCAGAAAGAAATTTGGGGTGACTTTCCAAAAACTTTCTTGAAAATCGATGATTTTTAATCAAAAAATCGAAAAAAAAATTCATTCATAACTGACAGTTGGGTATCGTCCCATTTTCAGAACCGAAGGCGGAGTTTTTGATGCATACAAGCGCTCTATTTTCTCACCACGTAGAATGGATTTTGGCAATGGCTTCTCACTTGATTTAAACGTACTTCTATGTTTTTCAACCAACAAACTTTGTATCACCCATACTGTGTCAAGGTGAAGCCATCTTCCAATCACTCTACACCCAGTTCTGCTCCGACTGCGAAATGATGAATGGTCATGTCCTTATGCCACTCAACTTTCTGGTGTTATTTGTCCTAAGAATCGTTTATGGAACATGATGGTGAACATGGAAAAGGTACTGCTAGTTGTGGGCCCAGGCGCAGTGCTGCATTTCAAAATTTCCGGCTCCGGATCTGGCTCCGGCTCCGTTGGGGCAAATTTCTCGCTCCGGATCTGGCTCCCAGCTCTGGAGGCAGAGTAGTTTGAGACACCTGTAGTAGCGAATACCCCTAAAATTTTCACCTTTTTTACTTAAGTAAAAAGTACCCAAAATTTATGTCCAGATGCCGGAAAATATGCGTAATCTCTTTATTACAGTCGACTCTCGATTTAGTGTACACCTCGGTTTAGTGTACTCCTGATTTAGTGTACACCTGGAGCGGTCCCCAGGGTGTACACTAAATCGGGAGTTGACTGTAGTCACAACTTCCGTACGCTGGCCTACCCCAAGCCTAAGGGCTAATCCTAAACTTGTTGTTTGCAAGGTAGTTGCAGCAATTCTAAAAGGTCGGATTCTTGGGGGGGAGGGGGGGGGGCGGGGTGGTATTCGCTACTAGCGCCGAATATTTTTACGGTAAGAAAAATGTATCTGCGGCGATAAAAGAATATTTTGCGGGAGGATCATATCGCGGTGAAAAAAAAATTTGCAGTGATCTCCAAGTGCTTTGCGGTGAGAAAAAAGTACCATCCATAACTAAAAGTAATTTTTCTGGAAAAATTTTTCAATATGGCAAATTTGCGATTAATCGTGCAATTTCTCAAATTGCGATAGAGATGATGAAATGACTGGTTCGGGCGGGATTTCGGGACGGTATTTTCGGCCAAAAAAATTTCGGGATCCCGACGGGATCCCGAACAAATTTCGGGATTTTTCAAGTAGAGAGAAGAACAGGGAAAATTCACCTATTTTTGCCATATTTTCAAACTATTTTAACAAATAAATATGTTTAATGAAAACACATATATATTTAATAACAAACTCAGTCGGGTAAATTGCCGTATTACATGCAAAATATTACCATTTTTTGAAAATCCCATAAAATACAGATTTTAGTTCCTTCGTATAAACACTAAAAAATCATTGGTATACCGTTCATATTTCAGTCCTTTTACTGCATCAGAAAGCGCAGATTCTGAGCATCATTTTGATACCAAAGAAGACAGAACAGGATCATCAAATTGGTTGGTGACCAGGCTTTTTTCGGATTATTCAAATTCGCGCTTTTTTGTCGTTCTGTACTTTTAGTATTTTTACAGTTGCAAACGCATGTTCGTGCCTTCTAAAACATTAACTGCCCAAATTTCGAAAAAAAAAAGAAATTTTGGCGTTACTCGGTTTTATCCCTCCCAATAATTTTTAGGCGTCGGAATTAGCTTAGCCCTTAGGCTTTGGCTTAGGCTTTGGCCCTTAGGATACATGTCAATTTTCCGCCGACAAATTTCCGCCGACAAATTTTCCGCCGACCAATTTTCGCCGACCAATTTTCCGCCGACCCAATTTTCGCCGACCATTTTCCGCCGACCATTTTCCGCCGCGATAATTCAATTTCTGTTTTCACGTTGGCTCGTATATTTAGTAGTGCCAATCTAAAATACATCTAGAATTTCGCTATTTCTTTATCGGATTTAACTTCTTTCTCGTTCTCAGTTTGCTCACATTCTTTGTTTCGGTTAGGGAGGGCGAATTGTCACGATTTTCTTTGTCGGTTTCTCACTCGGACCTTAGTCCCAACACTTATTTTCCTGTATTATTTTTTTTTCGCACTACATAGACTTTCATGGACAAACTTCTTATTTCCATGTTCTGAGTTGAAAGCGTACGGCTTTGCAAGAATGGCGTTCATCTGAAGCAACAGTAGGATAGGGCAGTAAAAATAACAAGGGAAATAGGAGAAAGGGGTCATTCACAGAAGAAACGGTACTTTTATAGTTCCCCCCCCCCATACTCGGATTTTTTGAAAAGTGACCCAAAATCACCTCTCGAACTCATTTGTTCTGCACAACAAGGTCTGAGAAGCATGTCTAAACACTTTCTGAATAAAAAAATTGAAAGTTTGTCAAAAAAATTGCCTCCCACCCCTCAAGCAAAGATGGTCTTTTAGGGTTTTTTAGGGTCACTTTTGGGTGATTTATCACATTTTTCTTGCTGAGCTGAGCAAAATAGTCTCTAAATGCATTTTTGATCAAGAGTCTGCTCGAAATCATGTCTAAGGTAAGTGAGTGCGCGCATCTCTAACCTACCAAGCCCCCTGCGCCCCCTTCGGGGGCGCAGGGGCTTGGTTGCTTGGGTTGAGATGCGCACACACACATACCTGAGACACAATCACTCGAAAATGACTCTGGATGCAAAAAAACATATGCATAGCAGAGTTTATTTATGCCGTAGGCCGCAGAAAGTAAAAATTTGTTTCAAAATCTATCATTTTAACCTTCACTTGACTTGAAAAAGGCTAAAAAATTGGTGAAAAATACCCTAAAAAGACCAACTACCCGGAGGTGGGTGACAAATTTTTTAGTAAAATTTTTACTTTTTTTATTCAGAAAGTGTTAAGAAATGCTTCTCGACCTTGTTGTGCAAAAAAAATGAGTTCGAGAGGTGATTGTGGGTCACTTTTTAAAAAAATCCGAGTATGGGGGGGGAAATATAAAAGTGCCGAAGAAACTTTAACTTGAAAACAGAAATTAAATTATGGCGGCGGAAAATTGGTCGGCGGAAAATTGACCGGTACCGTGGCCTTAGGCTAGGCTCAGGGCAAAGCCATTATATAATACCAGCTTCTATTTATTAAAAAAAAGTGTGGTTTTAGATACCCTAAAAAATTATTGGGAGGGGTAAAACCGAGTAGCTTTTTTGGGAGGGTATGCGTCGAAATTTTTTTCTCGAGAAACCTGAAAACACAGAACGCCAAGAAAGGCGCGAATTTGAATAAATTTGAAAAAAGCATGGTCACCAACAGTGTGTTTAAAAGTACAGAAATAGCCACCACTACCGCCACCAGCAAGTGTGGTAGCCACCGCCACCACAACCGGTGGCGGTGCCTGCCACCAACAACACCACTTCCGGAAACGACGGAAAAGGCGCAAATAGCGCGAAAAAATTGCAAAAACTCAAAATATGAACAGATATTATTTTTAAGTTCTTGTCAATAAAAATTGAGTTTTGAGCTTTTTAAAATTTCGACTTTTCATCTGTTTTACCATGTTTTTTTCACTATGGGACTTTGGCAAAAAGACCAACCAAAGACCAAAAAGACCACCCCTAAACCACTGGGTAAAATCAGGTACCCCTATCTAAGTACCATCACTTGAGCATAGTACCTGGACATTCATTTCACCTTGTCAGTACCTCAAAGTTGAGTTGTCGCATAGCTGACGCCAAAACTGCGATGAGAACATGTGTTTTGAGGCTGATTGTGATAAAATTTAGTTTTTGTTACTAACATTGCTTGGGATACTAACTGACGTTGAGGTACCTCTACGGGTTAAGGATGCCACTAGGTGCTTGCGGCACCATCCAAGAGGTCAGGGTTTCCTTTCAGTTATGGTTACGATTCTAATTCTCCTAGAGACATTCTAGCACCTGGATGGCTTAAAAAATCAAAAGTAGCTTAAAATCGGGATTTTAGTCTTATTAAATCAAAATTTTCTTGAGGCTATCTAGGTGGATATCCACCTGACTTAAAATTTAACCAAACTTCATATTTCAGGCCATTTAGGCGGATTTTCACCTTTCGCGAGAAGTACCCACACTAGGTTCAGCGTTCGGCTAGGTGAGGTTCAGTAGTCCTGTGATAGGGTGCCCGCCCTCCCTATTACTTTCGTGTGGCAGGAAGGATTGATGCAGCATCAAAAGTTCCGGCATCGAAACGGCGTGGCATCGAAATGAGCGTGTCCGGACTTTCGATAGTGCATCGCTCGATATAGCGTCCAGCTCGATACTCTGTCCCCTTTTTTGATTTGGTTGGTCAATAATGATTTTCCTTATCAACTCTCTATATTGCGTCCAGCTGGATAATGCGTCCGGATAGGGCCATATTACGCCACCCTAAAAAAATCGAAAAAATACTTCGAAAATACGATTTTTTCTATCTAACGAACTAGAGATAGAGTCGTGATCTGTAAACTCAAAGCTGCCAGCGATCATATTTTGCGATCATAAGCAAATAAATAATAATTGATTTTTTCTTAATTTTTATGATTTTTTAAAAATAAATCTCTTTATTGCGCCCGGCCGCCAATATACCGACACTCTCTATATTGCGTCCGCTCGATATTACGTCCAAGTAGGGCCGTGCCCGATAGCGATGCTCTAACGAGAGTCAGTTGTTTGGAAAAATTCAATGGCGGACTGTCCCATATATGGGAACCCAAATACTGCACTGTCACACTGCATAAGTAGAACCATTAAACAGTTATTTCTAAAAATGTGTTAAATGACAATCATAACGTCAGTTTCGCCAAACATTTTGTTTGGAAAAGTTAAGATAAATTAGCCTCCGGATAGACCCCGGAGGCGTGTTCCAAAAACTAAGGTTTGTCCATAGACCTATCCTGAGCTAGGTCAGGACACCACTAGTACCTTGTGATACTGGGTAATTAAACCAAAGAAGAAGGTCTTGCGGCTCTTTTATAGCTGCAACACTTTAATTCTAGGCTGGGCTGCGCCCTTTACTTTAGTTGTCTTATCTCTCTTCGTGTAGATAATGCCCACTATTTCTCTGCTTATCTCTCTTAGGCGCAATAGTTTCTGTGTATAAAAATGAAGCAGCAGAGATAGAAAGATATTGCTCTTTTCTGTCTCCCATTCTCTGTTCTATAACCCTTCTGTTGTCTTAAAAAGCAGGCGCACACCAGATCTTTATGCATTGCTTTTAGACAAAGGCTGCAAGTCAGCCTACTTCTTTGGTTTAATTACCCAAGTTTGAGGTACTTGAATGTTCCTGCCCAGATAACAGCGCGGAATTGAAAATTTTGGAAAGCACTGTCTTCTAAGGTGTGCACATATACTCTCTTCTTACAAGGGAACTTGCGAACTTGTTTATGACTGAATTTATACCACAGAACTTATATATTGGGTAATTTTTCCACTTCTCCAGAATAACTGAATATTATATCAGCAAATGATGTGAACAATGATCTGGCTCACATGCACCATTCATCGTTTCAGTGTTTCTTCCTATGTCCATCCGTTATTCTCTTTGAACTTGCATCGGAGCGCCATTCATTGATCACTCTTCACACTTTTTGCTCGATATAATTTCAATCATTCCGGAAGTTAGAAAAGTGCCAGCGAAGTAAGAAAAAAATTTTTGACAGGCCGGCAAAACATGGAATTTCAAAAAAAAAACAACAAATAAGGTGTCAAACAAAAGCCTTCGTGTTCTCTTTCTAATAAACAAAACTCTCAGTGAATGATACAATCAAAAAAGTTGCGTACAAAACAAAACCGGGTAAGAATTCGAGGCACCTTGTAGTATTCGTCCGTCAATTTTTTCACCAAAGTGTTTTTCCGAGCACTTCGACTCACTAATCGAAATTTTTTACAGGTGTTTGGAGACACCATTTGGAGAAAAATCTTGTGGAGATTCTCCTTATAAGTTCTCCCTTAAACACGAAAGCGGTTTTAGAATGTCTACAGGCTTTGGTTACAAAAACCTTTATTTAAAAAAATGGAAATAAAAATTCAAATTTTTTATCTCGAGAGATTTGTTTACTAGGAAATCGGTTGTCAGAATTGTCTGCTGCAAATTAATTGCTCATCACCTCTTTATATGATTCTTATATACATGTTTACGATATCCACACTAAACAACTCTGAAATAACCTTGATATTTCAAATAACCTGAGCATCCGTACGTGCTCAGAACCATATGAACCACTGAAATATCCAAAATTGGCGTTTTTCGGAGTTTTCCGGCTTTCTTTGATATAGAACTCGACATTTTGTCGCTATTAAACACTTGTTAAGCATTATGCAAATGCTATAAATTATAAAAAACGTCTTTTGAGTGAAATTTCGGCATCTTTAAGCTTATTCAAGTTTCGCGACCAGCGCCGGCGCGCCGATAGCAAAATAGCAAAAATTATGGTTATGACATACATATTTTTCACCTATTTGTTTAGGTTTTTTCCTATAGTTGGAGTACCTGCAAATAGCGTTTAATTGTTTGCAAAGGCAAGGAAGATATTTGTGATAACTGATGGCGGCACGTGCATTCTACAATCTAGGATGCTACTGTAATGGAGAAGTGCCAGCCCTTAGAATATTAGATATGTGTATCAGAATTTCACTGGTCCACTAACAACAAAAAAAAACTGAGTGCATAAAAAATAATAAATAAATATCTTGACTAAAGTACACTAATCCGCGTAGCTCAAACATGCCCACAATCAACCTTTTTTCGACTGCTTCAGCTGCCAAAACATCCTTAAAGGACCATACTTGCTGATGACAATGGGAATTTGGCAAATTCAAATGCGCGCGGGACACTTTTTTTTACTTCGAAAATACTTTTTGAATTATGTATAGTTGGTATATCGAAATAAAAAACGAAATTTCAGATAAGTCGCCTGGGTGGCTCAGTGGTATAGTGGCGTTGTGTGGTGATTGTCGATCTCATGTTCTATTCTGGTGTCTGCTCTGTTATTTTTGATCATTCATGTCAATACATCATAAGTTATTTAAAAAACAATTTCGTAGTAAAAAAAATGTCCACGCGCATTTGAATTTACCAATTCCATTGTCATCAACAAGTATGGTCCTTTAAAACATGTTTTTAGGTGGTTGTCGACACTTTTTCAAAAAAAAAATTTCGGCTAAAATTTGACTTTTTGCCTTGGTTTCCCAAGGCAATTCAACCTGAAAGGGTATCTGGATACCCCAAAAAGATGGAATTTAAACATAGTTTTGTTAAGTGGGCGTACGCATAAAGAAACTCTGGTATGCATGCTTTTTTATGCATCCCAGAATCACTTTCGAGTGATTTGTGTCTGAGGTATGTGGGTATGCGCATCTCAGCACCAAGCCCCTTGAACACCGAAGAGGGCGGAGGGGGCTTGGTTGGTTCCATGTTGAAACCCATTAAGCGCCTGCGCCCTCTTCCCTCTTGCGCTTGATGGGTTAGCGGTATAGTTAGTACGCGGTATAAGTGTACTCCTGCCAATTCTTTCTTCTATTAATTACCTTTCAAAAAATTACAAAATGTACCTGATGAATATTTTATTTTAGAAATGTCCTTTTAGAGTCATAATTTATAGACAGACTGGTGTGAAGAAACTTGTGCACAAATAAAAGTTGAATAATCAGCATGGATATCAGAGTCCTATCTTTTTTAAATGCCCTGCAAATAAAAGGGCGCGGGCAAATTGTGTGACTAAAAATTTCGTCAATGCATGGCGCAATGGCGTGAAACCCCAAATTCTGAACTAAGGCTTAGGTTTGAGCTTAGTCTTAGGCTTACACTCAGGTCTAAAAAAAATTACTTGATAATAATGAGCGTAACACCCCAAAGACATAGCCCTGGTTTTGATACTCTTTGGAGAGGGCGCACTTGGGGTGCTACCCGCAATGAATAAGCGTTTGTGTTTTTTGCTGCAAAATGGTGCTCAATTTCGATTCCGCTCAGAGGCACTCTAGCTATTTCGGCTTTTCTGACCAATTCTTAAAATTATTTCAACTTTTGACGTCAGATTCGTTTTCAGCGGCCCAAAACTATCCCTGGATATTAGCGAAACAAGCGGAAATAACTAGAGTGCCCCTAATCGGGATCGAACCTGCGTACCATTTCGATTATTAGACGATTATTAGAAATTAATTAAGAATTATTAAAGTTTTCTCGCTTGCTCGCTTTTTTTTGACTGAAATTATTGTCTCGTTTTCTTGTGGCTGCCCCCATACTCCCGCGAGACACGGGACTTGGTACACGGAACAAGTGCCCCTAAAGCCTCAAGACATGGCTATTTTTCAATCCTGGCAACAGATTTAAAGGTAAATCGACCTTGCTCCACACATAGGACTAATATATATATTATACTGTTTAGACATTAAGAAACAATTTTTGGCTGTCCCGTAGGTCACTTACTTACTCGACCTGTCCGCGGTACAAATGTGGAGATTTGTTCCGCGGATATTGACCTCGCGACAGCCTAAAACCCGTTTTGAAAAAAAAAAGCCATGTCTATGTTGTAGAGCACGGCCAATTTTATTCGGAATCTGTCGAAAGCGGTGAAAAGTGATGGCTAGGGGCCGAGATACTAACGAAAAACGGTTTGAAAAATTGTATCGTGTCTTGCGGGAGTATGAGGTTAGCCTGTATGAACATTTTAAAAGCTCGGTCAAAAATTTCGGACAAAATTAGCACTAAATAAAATAATTTTTTACCAATTACTTTTCTGATGTGCAAATTTGAATATTCTATTAATGCCATCTTGTATAGCATAGTCGACTTACTATATAGAATTTGTAATATTTTTTTCCTCCGGAAAGACAAAATTGGATCTGGAGACTCAATAAAGATTTTAATATAGCCCAAAAATTGCCTTGTTCCCTCCTATGTATTTTAATAATATATGTTGCAGTCAAGTCCCGAACACAGTCACACTGTGAAAGCTCAACTCCTAGATGAGTCGGACATTTTTAGACACATGAATTGAAAAGTTTTTCGCTGGGAATCAGCTAGGGATCGTATTTTTGGGAAGACACTATATCAAGGTTAGACTATAGCAAATACATAATTGAAAATCCACAGAGGGGAACAAGGCTGTTTTCGGTTCAGTTTTTCTTTAGTTTCCAGATCTAATTTTTTGTCTATTAGATAAAAATACTGAAATTTTATACAGTGAATCAATTATGCTCTACACCAGGGATGGGCCGGAAGACAAAAAAGTCGGAACAAAAATCGGAACCGGAAGTAGAAAAATTCTCAAACCGGAAGTCGAAAATCGGAAGAAAAAAACTGCCAGAAATCGGAAATCGGAAGACGAAATCGGAGAAATTCAAAAAATTTCTTAGTGCCAAAATTTAATGTTGTACACATGCATCCGCGTTAGTGTTTTCATAATTCACACTAACAGTGACACTAACATTGACACTGACATGTCAGTTTAGCAAACTGACATTTTTTAACAGTGGTCGTATACATGAAAGAACTTGTCTTTTCGAGATTCTGTAAAATGCGTTAGAAAGCTGACGAAATTCTGATTGAGAAAGGTGTTATCAGATTATCAACCCGCCTATGAAAAAAAAACCGGGAAAAATAAGTGTCAGTTTCATTTTTAATGTCCGTTTAGCAAAAAAAGTCTAAACTGACACTGACATTTTTTTTGCTAAACTGACATTAGAAATGAAACTGACACTTATTTTTTCCGGTTTTTTTTCATAGGCGGGTCGAAAATGTGATAACACGTTTCTCAATCAGAATTTTGTCAGCTTTCTAACGCAATTCACAGAATTTTGAAAAGACAAGTTTTTCATGTCTACGACCACTGTTAAAAAATGTCAGTTTGATAAAACTGACATGTCAGTGTCAGAGTCAGTGTCACTGTTAGTCTGAATTATGAAAACACTGATCCGCATCCGCTTTTTCTGAGATCATTTACAATGAATCCAGCAGTTGAAAAGAAACGCTCACTTTCTTGAGAACTAGGTGGCGCACTAAGATATTTGCGGACCGAAGGTCTCCGCAAAGCTGTAACTTCCATTCCCTTGCAAGACATTTCTGCCAAAAAATACTTCGAAAAATGTTTTTCAAGTGAACTATTCTCTTCCGAAATTTCCGAAATTCGCCCTATTTTTTCGGAAATCGGAAACGGAAGAGAAAAGTGCCGGAAATCGGAAATCGGAAGACGGAAATCGGAATTCCGTCCCACCCCTGCTCTAAACACGATGCCATAATCGAATATTCGACCCTAGTATAGAATAACCGAACCCCTTAATATATGTTCTAGACCCAGAAAAAGTGCGTAAACTCTTCATTAGTCACAACTTCCGTACGCTGGCTTACGCCTGAGTCTAAGAGCTAATCCTGAACTTCTTGTTTCAAAGGCTAGTTACAGCGAGTTGTAAAGGTCGGATTTTCAGGAGGAGTATTCTATACTAGCACAGAATTCAAGTTTAGGGTCCGGAATTTTTTTTTGTAAGAACATTGAAAATCAACCCCGAAATACCTTCATCTTGCTTTTGGATTTTGACAGCTTCCAACTGACCATAACTTTCTTTCAGTAAAGCTCATTGTGCAGTGGGCAATATTTTTATTTCACGAAATTCTCTGTTTCACTGTATTAGAAAAAGGTGTTTTTTAGTTTTTTTTTATTTTTTACAAAAAAATCGTTATTGTTAGAAGAAAGCTTAGAAAGGCCTTTTTACATATAATAGCAAAGAGGAAAAGCTTTTAGAAATTTTTTAGCTTTTAGCATTCACACTTTAATGGAAACATAAAACCTTCTTGTGTTTCATATTTATTTAAAAAAAGAATTTTGAAGAGAAAAATTATTGAAAAACAAAAAATAATGTCTTAAGCCTTTGAAAAATTTTACAGGCCTTCAATACAAATCATTTGGACGTTTTTCTCTACTTGGTTTATATAAATTGGACTTGATGGATTTCTCTTCATAAAATTCTAAGGACAAATTTGTCTTATTCAATTTAATCCATGGGCAGCTTTTATGACTTTTCAAAGATATACATTACTCAACTGAAACACTTTCTCTGGAACTCTTTTCATTTTTTATAGTGATCTAAATCTAAAGTATTTCTTGATGCTAATTCTCATAGCACAGATATATTTCTGGTTAATTCTTAGACTTTTGCAATTTTTATTTCTCAACAAGCATTGCTTATTGTGAAAAAGAAGCTTCAAATGTAATTGTGCCTCAGTGTTTGTTGCGATGCAAAGATACACACATGCTGCAGGTAGATCAATTGTCACAAGTTTCATCTCATACTAAACTTTTAGATGGACAGTGCAGAATGGTCAGGTTTTAATAAACTAATTTCGAAAATCTCAGTTGATTTTCGATAAATTGAAAAAGTGCATACAAATGGAAAAGAATGAAAGTTGCCCTAGTCCGGCTGGAAATTGCCCGAAAAGAGATGAAAACTAATCTATTTTCTTATTTTTGCAAAGAAAACTAAAAGTTAAATTCTAAATAAAATATTTTAATAGTTTAATAGTTTTCTGGTAAAACTAAGATGCAGGGCTATTTAAATTCTAATAAATTAAATACAAATTTTTATCTTTTTTGACAAAACTAAAAAATCGGTCACTTTTAAGCCCTTTGCGAATACTCCCTCTAAAAATTTGACCTTCTTAAAGGGCTGTCACTACCCTTTGGAGCAACAAGTTTAGGCTCAGGGGAAGGCCAGCATATGAAAGTTAATACTATTACGCGCTTTAGTTTAGACTTAGACTTTCCGGTGTCTGAGGCTAATATTTGGGTACTTTTTCATATGTTTTTTATAAGGGAAATTATTCGGGGAAAGAGGGGGGGGAGTGGTTGTTCGCTACTAGAGCCGCCCTTTTCTACCACCTTCGAGAATTCACCTCGAGAAAACCAAGTAAATTAAATTTTTTTGTTTGTTCATACAGTAGAACTTGTATACAACACCACTCTAAGGAACTGTCCCTAGGATGTTGTTGTATCCAGTGGTGTTGCATCGGGGGTTCACTTGACTAAATTTTAGTCAAAGCTGACCAAATCGTCCATTTTCGAGTAGTGTTATACCGGGGTGGTGTTTTATTCAGGTTCTACTGTAATGCCTTTCCTCGTCGAAAATCTAATAAAAAAAGGTGCCAAAGATAAACTGGAAAAGTATGGACGCTACTGCTGTATATACTCCCTTCAATTATTTTTGAAGAGCACTCAAAATGTGTTGGTCGTGTAATTTTCAAAAAACAATTATTAATTAATTATTAATTGTTTACATATTAAAAATGAGAATAAAATACATTTAGGTCGATGGACTTTGCCTTTCCACTTTTATCATTGCTCAGAGCTAATGGGAGCCATGAAATTGTTAAACAGAGAATTTTAGACATTTGCGAGTGAATTTTCTCAATTATTTTTGAAATTTTGTGTTTTTTAACAATACATCTGTAGGCTCAACAATCAGCTTCAAAAATGCTTAGAGGTCAACTATAAAATTACTTAAAATTAAACCTTTATTAATTATTACCAGATTTGTCCAAAATCAGTAGAAAAGCAAATTCTCTTTTACGGGATGGATCCATGGCGTGAGATATGCTCTAATTTGGACGGTATATACCAAAACTACTATAATAAATTTAATAAATGTTAGTTCACTTCAAGCTTTTGGACCCAATTCCCTGCTGGCAGCAAAATATTGACGCGTTGATTTTGGGATGCTACACAGTAAACATAAGATTTATATTGGTTGTAATTCTTTTCAACCCCGAAATGGTACTTTTTCTGCCTCAAAAGGCTCTTTCCTGTCCCAGATTTGAAAAATTCCTTGTTCTGCGCGTATTTTTGTTCTTTTTCAATTTTTTAACATATCTTGTAGCTCTGAATCCCAGCTTTCTAACAAAATATTAATTGACTCAATAAGTTTTCAAAAAGTTGAAGAAAAAGGTCTTTGAATAGAGCTAATTTTTTCGACGAATTTGGGGCAGAAAAAGGGACTATTTCAAGGTCGAAAAGCATCTCAATCTTTTATATTTCTATTTTCCAGGAAAGCCATAAATTACGCCTTAGCATGGAAACTTTGACCAAAATGTTTCTGTGCAAGTCGTAGACATGGTTTGCTTAGACCTTAACACACTGTCTACATGCAATGTACTTTTTTCATTACTTCACATTTTAATTATATGCAATATTTAAAGGTTGAGGAATACGGAAAACACTGTGGCTAAAAACAAGAGCTGTATCAATACTTTATTACTTACAATGATCTTTTAACTTGTTATTTTCACAGCTTCTTGGCCAGCTTTTTCGAGTCAGCCGTGACTCTATGTCGAAAATGCTGCGGCTGAAGTGGAATGAACTGCCCATGAGTGCATGCGAACAGTTGACTACAATATTGAACCAGGAAACCAGTCTATACTCTCGTCATCCAGCAGTAATTCACATTTGATTGTAACGTGTTTTAAAGTAGGAACTGTATTAAAATTTATTTTTTGTTTTTTTTAAGTATTACTTATTTCAATTTCAATAAAAATAAATTTATGCTTTAAAAGGCAAAAATTGGCCCTCAGACAAATGCCTCAATTTCCTCATGGATGAATGGATTAGAATATTAGGAAAATTTCGTATAGTTTACTTCACAGAGCCAGAAAAGTTGTGTGCACCTTACGGGATTCGAACCATCCGCTTTAGCGGCACGGCCAAGAACAGCTACGCACTGAACTATGCATGCACATAGTGAATAATGCGTCTATATGCTTTCTATAGCACGAGCCTTTTGCTTTTCCTAATGTATTAGAATTCTGAGCAATTTAATGTAATTAAAATCGCGTAGAGGCGTTTGGCCCCTTTTCCCATTTGGGAAAAAAGGGGCCAAACGCCTTAATAAGGCGTTTGGCCCCCTTTTTTTTCCTCAATTTTTTATGTGGCGCCATTTCAGACTCGTCATAATTTTGTTATTTAGTGTGGATAATCAATTTGAAACAGTGGGGCCTTGATAATTCGGCAACCTAGTGTGTATTTTTTCGGGAATTCGTATCTAAAAAAAAATTGAGAGTGGAGCGGAATATTAAAGTCATCAGCCCTAATTTTGATAATGGTCACTATGTCTCCAGTGTTTGTTCTTGTTTAGATGCGAAATTTTACGTGACTAACCCGGATGTGATGCAGAAGCTGCAAGAGCTGAAAATTTTATTTCAGCATTAATTGCAAGGAGAAGTGGACAAGGTGGATTTGCCCTGTAGACGAAGTGGAGGACTACATACAGCTTCACCGAACTACACCTGACGAAACATTTTGCTCGAAGGAAACTGGGGGAGATCACAAGAATTGATTCTGGCCGCCCGTCTATATCAACGCAATTTGTCCTCTTCCAGCCGCAAGAGAAGTGGAAGTTCATTAACTTTTCAGCGAATACGAAGGAGTGAGAGTTTGAAAAAATTATTCGATGATCGCAAAAATTTGCTTTTAGATCCATACTCCATTAGTGGCAAATCTACAAACCTCAATCATTCGCTACAAGAGTGATCACTTTGACGTTGTCAGACAAGAAATGAAAGAATAGGACGTTTCAGTTTATAACCTCATTGTTATTGATATTATGGTTGGTATTATGTTTGCTTGAATTGGTATGTTATGGTTAACGAATAAAGTTTTTTGGTCTTATTCAGTTCTTTTGATACTATACGAAAAAAACAAATGAAGGCTACAGCAACTTCATCCCTTCCGTAGAGAAAAACATTGGCCCCCGCTTTTATTTTTGTTCCGACATCTTCATGCCGGTTCTAGTGCAGAATCGGGTGCTCCCAAAAAAATCAACAGGGGGTACCGAGGCAAAAACATGGAAAATCAACAGGGGGACCAGGGCGTTTTGGGAGCATGCCTATCATCGAGGAAAAACAATGAAAGCATCAAGGCCCCACTGTACAAATTGATATATCCACACTAAATAATAAAATCATGACGAGTCTGAAATGGCGCCACATAAAAAATTTGAGGAAAAAAAAGGGGGCCAAACGCCTTATTAAGGCGTTGGCCCTTTTTTTGCCAAATGGGGAAAAGGGACCAAAAGGCTACGCGCACCATTAAAATAGGCGAGAATAATGAAAAGAATATTGTCATAAACTTCGAGTTTGACAAAAAAAAATGTCAATTTTAAAACAATATTTTTTCAATTGTATAATTTATTTCATCATATAACTAAGGCCGTATGAATATAATCGAGCCGATATAGTGGCACACCTCTCAAATCGTTCCGCCTGAGGTCAAATACTTTTTCACCTCAACCTTTAAAAACTTTTGCCAATTTTCATTTGTCAGTCTAGTCCGAAAAATCGTAAAAATTCTGATTCCAGCGGTTACCAGACAGTTTCCAATATTTTTGGAAAATGTCGCACGACATTTTCCAATATTTTTTCGGTCGATTCGGTCGTTTCGCCCGAATTCACCGAAAAAATATTGGAAAATGTCTGGTAGCCTTCCCAGCTGTTCTCCGAAAACTAAATAATTCTGCTAAAGATCAGCGGTCTCGATACGGTGACACCTAGAGTTTTGAAATTAGCCGGACTTTAAACTAATTAGTCGCTAATCAGCCAAATATGTTAATCTTATTTGAATTGAATTATGAAATGACTAGCCAATTAGCTGATTAATTAGCCGATTCTTTTAAAGCTGGCTGATTTGACAACCCTAGTGGCACACGTTTTTACATAAACGGTGCCACTATATCAAAGGGCCTTTGACAAATATGAAATTTTTCACGACTTTTTTTCGAGAAAAGATTTCACAAATAGGAAAATAGCAAAACGATTGAGCAAATAAGAATAAAGAGGGTACTGGTTACTTTCAACTTTCAACAATTTGTTATAGTCCATTCTGATTTTCAGGTGTGTTTTGTTAATGTTATTTTGCAGGTTTCCATTTGCGGAATGTCGTTAGACGATAATCCACTAGCCTATGACTAGCTTAGAATTTTTTTTAAAGGCATAAGTTTTTTTACTTACTGATATTTAACTATGTAAAAAATTTCACCACAAAACGAAAACGTGCAAAGGGGAATATTTATTCTCTGCTGTCAAATCTTGTGTATGTCTGTCTACTAAAAGCTTCCCTTTCTGTGCTGTGTATGCACTCATTGGGTGAGTACTTTGTCGTTTTAGTCATGCTCTTACTCTAAACTCTTTGCTTTTGCCTCTTTTTCTTCATCAAATGCACAAGTGAAATACTTTTTTTCGTATAATTCGTCATTATGTTTATCCTCTAAGCCTAAAAAGCAAATAGAGACACTGTTTATTTTTTCAATTGTTGTATTGTGGTCGTATTTTGATGACAACTCAACCAGAAGCGGGCAAAAATCAGTTCAAGTCGCTTAAGATCAGTTCAGATCATATCGATCAGAACTGATCTTCTGACAAATATTACTATCAAAGTATCCACATTTTGCGGGAATTTAAATTTTCCGGCCTGAAAATAATTTTGGGCGCTGAAAATCTCACCTCAGAAAGGCCAAACCATTGAAAGTAGGTTTTTTGGGATTTAATAGAAGATAAGGGGTAAACTTCTTGAAAAAATTCAATTTAGCTTATTAGATTCACCGTTTCTTTCAACTCAATCGCTCATAATCTCGCCCTAACCATTCAGAACCACCTTAAACCACTCTAAAAACTGGTTCAGGGTAGTTAAACACTGATTGAGAGTGCTTCGGAAAGAACAAGCGAAATCAAAATTTTCCAAGAACTACACCCCCCTCCTATGGCGAGCACTCACTTGCGGAATTTTTTTTGCGGATTCTACACATGCGGAGCCGTTTTTGCGGATTTTCACATGCGGATTCCACACTTGCGGATTCGTTCTTCCGGATTATCACTTGCGGATCACACACTTGCGGATTCGTTTTTGCGGACTTTACTTGCGGATTCCACACTTGCGGATTCTTTCTTTCGGATTATCACTTGCGGATTCCACACTTGCGGATTTCCTTTTTTGCGGACTTTTACTTCCGGATTCCACACTTGCGGATTTTTTTTGCGGATTATCACTTGCGGACTCCCACACTTGCGGTTTCCACATTTGCGGACGTTCACTTGCGGACTCCACACTTGCGGTTCCACATTTGCGGATTTTTAATCGCAGACTCTGCACTTGCGCATTCTACATTTGGATACAACCAGATTTTGATTTGCGAGTTTTACGCAAGCAATAAGAACAGGAGGTTTATTATTTGTCAATTCTTTGTGTACAAATTTTATGTTATTAGGTCTACATTACTATTGAGTCTATGTCATTAATAAAAGCGGGAGATGCATTCACCAAAAGTATTAACCATCTATCTGAAAACCACGATCAGACTGACGAATTAGGCTTAGCAGTATATTTCAAAAATCAAAGTGAAAAAGTGTCGGACCCAAGGCGGGAACGCGCTTTTGGGGTCTGTCACTCTATTTAGACACTCGACTGTAATGACATCGACCCATTAGTGCAGATTCACACACAACTCAAGTAGTATTAGGTTGTAACATAAGTTCCCAGCGTTTTTATTTGACGTATCTCCTGACACGAATGATTGCTGGCTTGTGCCATGTTATTTACCAAAATGAAGCCCTGTATTTGCTCTTTTCATACGCGCTATATATTTACCCTTGTGTGCTTTAATTTTAATCAGTTATAGGCAATTGTAATGGATTGTCAAGTTGACA
>SADC01000780.1:0-21720 GCA_004194705.1 Ditylenchus dipsaci | reverse complement strand
TGGTATTTTCACAGTTTCATTAATCTTGCAAAACGTAACTTTATGACTGTCAAACCATCTTTAGAAGGCTTGATTTAGTGCAAAAAACTAGTTTGGGAACCCAATAACGTGAAAAAATTCGATCAAAGTGGACGCCACTTGGTTTAGTTTGTGCATGGGACATCTAGATGTCAGCTACCTGCATGGTCAGATGACTTGTAAAAAATAGTCTAGTATAACAATCTGGGTATTGTGGGCTAAGTACTGCCATTTAGATACCACTAACTAGAAACTACTATCTCACCACCCAAGCACCACATCACCAGGCACTTCCACCTGAGTACCTATTTCTAGTCACTAGCTGTGGCTATTATAAGCGTGCTAACGCTTAACAGAAAGCGCAGATTCCGGGCCTCTCTAACGACATATCGTTGAGGTGCTCGCAATTTTCAAATGTGAATTTTCGCTAAAAAGAAGCAAGTATGTCAATTATTCAAAACGTTGATGGTCCGTGCGTTCAGGCCGTTCTTATAGCAAACAGTATGCACATTTAACAGAGCAGGACAACCACACAGAAATATGTTTTAAACGATAAAAAAAGATTTCTGGAGTGTTAATCTGAAGACCGAAAAAAAATTAAAAAATTATTTCCGCGTAAAATTCATATAAGTAGTGGTACAACCTGCATTTCTGACACCGAATTCGTGTTCAGCATGGTCGATTTTGGTGCTTCGTGGAATACCACGAAGTTCCACGAAAATTCCACGCATATTTCACGGCAGTACGAAAATCGTGGAAATAGAAAACGTATCAGAAAATCAAAATTTTAAATTTCTGTTGTTCTAAGGTAACAAACGCTATGTTTAAACACAGTTAACATAGAATTCTCAAAAAATTTTGAAAGTTTTCGTCAGCATTTGGTCGTTTGACCCAAAAGTGCGAATTTTTGAATTTGCGCCTTTTCGATTTTACTATCCACGTGGAAAGTGGCAACCCTATACACAGTCAACTTCTCATTAACATAACCCAAGCGGCCGGTTTGGGCCTTATGTTTATGAGAAGTTACGTTAATAAATTAATATTTTTGAATTAATTTTTTTTTGAAACTTTTAGTCAAAATATTTTTTGCTTTAAAATAGCAAGAAGCATTGGATAAAATCACCTTTTTCTTCGAAAGTAGTCTAAATGTCGTTTTTTTTGTAAAACAATGTCCATGTGAGCAGTAGCTTATTTTCACCCTGTATATTTGCTACAAAGTCACCCCGACTGTGAACTTTTCAATGGAGTAAAAAAGTTATAGTCAATTCCAAGTGAGGACAGACATGGAAAACAGTTTTGCATTCATTGTTACAGTCAAACCTCTTTAAACCGGCACCCACAAAAGTTCGTTCCAGCCTTGGGTCCGACACTCTTTTTAACCCAATTTTTGAAAGCTTTTAGCAGTTCTGTTTCGACAGTCTGGTCGGAAATATCGTGAGGATTCCGATTTTGCCGATCGTTTTTTCAAAATCCTGCGATTTCATCATTAAAAAAGCAAAACTCTTTTAACCGGCACCTATTTCAAAATAGGGTGCCGGTTTAAAGAAGCATTCTTTCCTGTTGATAAGTCAATTGTTGATATTTGAATTCCCGGGGACAAAATCCTACACTATGGTTTTGGCACGAATTGTTTTTGAATGCAAGCATTTTTATTTCAAATATTCTTTTTGAATTCTTTAATTAAGTCAAACCAGCAATTGTGGGTACAGCAAAAAGTATGAGTAATCACTGAACCTGTAGCAATTAGCCGGATCGGATCCCGAGGTTGAGTATGAGTCAGACCTCTTCGGAGTGTCGTCTACTTCCAGTTTTGGATTTGCTGAACTTTGGCTCGGTTTCAACGTGTGTGCAAATGTTCACAGTATGAAATAGAAATGCTGTAGCAAATGAAATACCACTGTACCACTACCGACTTTTTCTTGAATTTTCTCGGTATTTTTTATGGAAGTTGGCGATTTCGCCAGTGTGGCGATTTCTCAATGCTAAGGCGAGATTTTTAGAAAATTCTGCCCTAATGCCAAAACCCCTACCTAAATCTGCGTCCGTTGAAATTGATCTTAACTACAATTTGACCAAAAACAATTCCAGAGTCCACACAAAAACTTGCCTGCTTATCAGACCGAAAAATTTGTAAGGCCCAGCCAGAGGCTCAGCAAATCCAAAACTCGAAGTCGATGACACTCCGAAGAGGCCTGACTCATGCTCAACCTCGAAATCCGATCCGGCTAATTGCTACAGGTTCAGTGAGTACTCATTCTTTTTGCTGTACCCACAATCGCTGGGTTTGACTTAATTAAAGAATTCAAAAAGAATATTTGAAATAAAAAAGGCTATAAGTGAAAACTCCCGTCAAAATATGTAAATCTCCCGTCAAATTTATTTTGGACAATACTTTTTTCTCCGACTAAAACACTTTTTTTTCCGACTAAAATATTTTTTTTTCCGACTAATTTTATTTCCGAGTCGGAAATTCGACTAAAACACTTTTTTCTCCGACTAAAATACTTTTTTTTCCGCCTAATTTACTCTTTTTCCGACTAATTTTGATTCTCGACACGAAATCAACCATTTTTAAAAAATTTTGTGTGAAATTCAAGGGTGGGCAAAGACCAGATGGCTGGACCGACCCCCGGAATGGCCAAAAGGCCAAAATTATTGGTTTTTTAGGGGTTTACTAAGGGGGAGTAAACTTTTCCAGAAAAATCGATTGAGCGGATCAGATTTCGGGTCCGATCGGCTTAATCGCCCACAACTCCACCCTGAACCACTCGAACCACCATAAACCTGGAATTCTGAGCGATTAAGCGATCGGACCGAAATCTGATCCGCTCAATCGATTTTTCTCAAAAACTTTACTCCCCCTTTAGTAAACCCCCAAAAAACCAATAATTTTGGCCTTTTGGCCATTCCGGAGTGGGTCTCCAGCCATCTGGTCTTTGCCAACCTTGAATTCACACAAATTTTTTAAAAATGGTTGATTTCGTGTCGAGAATCAAAATTAGTCGGAAAAGAGTAAATTAGGCGGAAAAAAAAAGTATTTTAGTCGGAGAAAAAAGTGTTTTAGTCGGAAATAAAATTAGTCGGAAAAAAAATATTTTTAGTCGGAAAAAAAAGTGTTTTAGTCGGAGAAAAAAGTATTGTCCATTTATTTTTTACCCCGTCAAATTCAAATTTCAACAAAATATGTAAATCTCCCGTCAAATTATGTAAATCTCCCGTCAAATTTAAATTTTGCATTGTTTTGCGTCGTTTTTAGTCAAAAATTTTGCGGGAATTCAATTTTCTAGTCAGAAAATAACTTGGATTGGTCAGAATCCCACCCGGAATGGCCACAAGCCCCTGAAAGTTGGTTTTTGGGGGTTTACTAAAGGGGGTGTAAACTTTTTGCTAAAAATCGATTGAGCGGATCAGATTTCGGTCAGATGGGCTAAATCGCTCAGAATTCCAGGTTTATGGTGGTTTGGAGTGGTTCAGGGTGGAGTTGTGGCGATTAAGTCCATCGGACCCGAAATCTGATCCGCTCAATCGATTTTTAGCAAAAGGTTTACACCCCTTTAGTAAACCCCAAAAAACCAACTTCAGGGCTTGTGGCCATTCCGGAGTGGGTCTCCAGCCATCTGGTCTTTGCCCACCCTTGAATTTCACACAAAATTTTTTAAAAATGGTTGATTTCGTGTCGAGAATCAAAATTAGTCGGAAAAAGAGTAAATTAGGCGGAAAAAAAAGTATTTTAGTCGGAGAAAAAAGTGTTTTAGTCGGAAATAAAATTAGTCGGAAAAAAAAATATTTTAGTCGGAAAAAAAAGTGTTTTAGTCGGAAGAAAAAGTGTTTTAGTCGGAAATAAAATTAGTCGGAAAAAAAATATTTTAGTCGAAAAAAAAGTGTTTTAGTCGGAGAAAAAAGTATTGTCCTTTTGAAAATTTTGCCATTTTTTATTAGGCGCCAAATTTTCCTAACATACTAAAATTCGAATTTTGAAACACTGTGACGGGCATGCCCCTTTAATTCCACATCACTTCCTATAGAGCTTGTTTTTACCTCTCACATGCTTTTTTAGTCCTATTACGTCAAAATAATTACTTGAAATAATTTTTGAGTACCTCTCTAAATGAAAAAAAAAAGTCAAAATTATATTTCTAGCCTCCTCCCGAGCAGGCTAGAAAAAATCCGCGGATTTGTTCAAAACATCCGCGGATAACTTTCAAGAAATCCGCGGATTGTATCCACGGATTTTCGTTGTTGTTGCGAAATTTCTATACGCGGATACAATCCGTGGATTATTCAACAATCCGCGGATTTTTCGTTGTTGCTACGGGGGCAGGGGCTCAATTGAAACTTCTATATGAGTAAAATACGTAGCAAACTTTCGATTAAAACATACCGTATTTTCTCTATTAAACGCCCCGGGGCGTTTTTTTTCAACCCTTAAAAAATCGGAAAAAATTATTTCGATTTTGAGATTTTTGGGTGCTCAACCAAAATCTGAAAAGTGGAATTAGGTAAACTCGTGCTAATTAAAAAACGCAAAAAACAGATTTGCAAATTATTTTTTTGGGCTGAGATATAGGTCAGTGAAGGGGGCGTTCATTGAAGAGGGGGCGTTTAATAGAGAAAATACGGTAACTACTTTATAAGGAAACAAGACTAGGCTCAGAATCGCAGGGGTTGCAGTCAATATATCTGTTGGCATTTTTGTCTTGGCATTTTTACTGATAACCGAATTTCAAAACTGTGGACCAAGCAGTAACAAAACATTCGTATCGGGACAACTTTTGTGGGCGAATTTACCTGTGGGCGAATTTACCGTGGCGAATATACTGTGGGCAGATTTACCGTCGCCCATAACTCATTCCTATTAATGTTAATACAAATGTTCTCAAATTAAAAAAAAACGTCAGAAGTTCAAAAAAAAAATTATTTTTGAGTTCTGGACCAGAATTTCTGGTCTAT
Organism: Ditylenchus dipsaci; assembly: GCA_004194705.1. NCBI lineage: Eukaryota > Metazoa > Nematoda > Chromadorea > Rhabditida > Anguinidae > Ditylenchus > Ditylenchus dipsaci. The sequence goes on along the minus strand of SADC01000780.1, from coordinate 16,752 downwards.
ACTAAATCGAGTTTTGAGGACCCCGAAAAGAACCCTTTCGAACATTTTTCAGGGGATTTAGTGCTTTATTAGGGTGAAAGGGACTAAAAAGATCTAATTTGGTGCAAAAAGAAAGATGTTGAACACAGTTTTGCATACGAGGGTCTACCGCTTAAATAAAGTCTGGTATGCATGCATGTTTTATGCATCCACGGTCACTTTCAAGTGATTTGTGTCTCAGGTATGTGGATGTGAGCATCTAAACTCCAAGCAACCAAACTAGCTACGCAACCGAAGGGGCTGGAGAGTCAAACCCGTTTCCAATTAGCGGATTTTCTTTCTCACTCTGACTTTCAGTGTACCAATGAGTTTTTTTACTCGGACGAGAATTAAATGTGCCTTGTTCTGGATGAAAAGTGCCTTGTTTTTGGCTGAAAAGTGCCTTGTTTTGGCTAAAAAGTGCCTTGTTTTGGCTAAAAAGTGCCTTGTTTTTTTCTTTTAGTCACAGCAGCAAGTATACTTATAATTATTTAATTACTAGTTTTTGCCCGCCCTGCAGGCGGGTTTATTTTCCGCTGACATTTTCAAATTTTTTCGATTTATTTATGCCGATGGTTCCGTATCACTTTTTTTATTTATTTTTCATTTTTTTCTACTTCAATAAAGTATACACCTTTTTTGAGAATCCAGAAAGGCTTCAATTAAACCGCTCATCATTGATTCGGAATCTCATTCAGATACTTGGACGATTTAGAAAAATCAGAAACTATACATGACATGGCGTTTCTTTTTTGTTGCTAAGATCACAAAAGTGTTCGTTTTGTGACATGTGGTGGGATTCACAAAAACGTCTTTTTCTATTGAGGGTTTCATAAAGTGGTCTGTGGTCTTTTAAAAGTCCATTAATTGACACGATACATAAGCATACGATACATAAATGTGAGCCAAGAGATATGAAAAATATAATGATACTTTAACCCTGATAAATGAGCCAGAAACATGCAATTGATGACATATGAGACATGAAACATGAGCCATGATACTCAAACATTGAGTCGTGATCTATGAACTACTTTCGAAAACATATAAAAGTACTACATTTACCGACTCTTTTAGACGTGTCAGTTGAGATTCTGAAGGCGTCTTTCTCATAAGCGAAATTTATGAAGCTCCCGCAATTTCCTGCGGATAATTCAGTAAAAGTAGAGATAGAAAGTGGGGACAAGCAAGATTCCAAGACAAGATTTTTTGACCGAAGTTTTGACCAAGACCAAGACCAAGATTTTTGAAAACGGCCAAGCAAGATCTTGGCCAAGATCTTGGCCAAAAACCAAGATTACTAGTACAAATTTTTTATAGCAAAACTCGTGGCTAGTGATATAAATTTTTTTACGCACTATGTTTCCCTGTTCTTTATCTTGTGCTTTTTATATTGTTTGATGTGTGTTTCAAGGTCTTCATACTTTAGATGAGTGATATCTGGAAGATTGGTCTTTTCTCAAAAATTTCCGGTAGTGAAGCTCAGTGTGAAGCTTGCCAAAAAACTATTAAGATGACAAATCATGGAACTAATGGACTGTTTGTGCACGCTAAGACTCATGCCGAATATGCTGCTAAGTTGAAGGAAATTGGAGAAAAGCAAGCATCTGTAAAGAACTCAATGGACAGTTTGTAAAAATTCTGCAAAGGGTATGATTTTTTGCGCTCATTCGAGTTATAGATTGTCACTTTTATATAGGTGAGCTCTCTTCTCTAGACAAAAAGGTTGTTCATTACATTGCATGTGCTAATCTACCGTTCTTCACTGTCGATCAGCTACGTTTAAGCCTCTTCTAGCTCTATCTGACCGAGACAGTCTAAAGGTTTGATGACATTTCATCACATTTCAGCAAGTCAAAACATTTTTTTGTGTAGGATACCATCACTATGCTGACTGGGTGCTTCCGCGAATGTACGAAATGGTCAAAACTAGGGTCAAAGTACTTATAAAGGATTGTCCAGTTCTTTCCTTCTCTTCCGATTTGTGGTCAGGCCCTACTGAGTCTTTCATCAGGTTTTTATGCAAAGATTTAAAGATTACCTATTGTTCCTTTAGCCTAACTGCGCACGGAATCAATTCAAAGTGGGAACGTATCAAATTCGTGTTATGCGTCGAGCCGCTTTTTGGCAATCACAACTTTGAGACAATTGGAGATAAGGTAAACAAGATGCTAGAGAAGTGGTCTATTCCGTTCGAAAAGTGTCACGTGTTTTTTGCGAGATGAGGGTGCTAAATAGCGGAAGGTATCCTTCAGTTCTTTGATAATTTGTGATTTTTTGACTATATTTTACAGGCCTTTGAAACCGAGGGTACCTGCATGCAAACTGCGGCGCGCATTAACTAATTTGGTGGTCAGCAAATCGATATTCGAGGAGCCAACATTTCGGCAGTTCTGAAGCGATGCCGTGCTCTTGTGGGTCACTTCAAGCATTCCCTGTTGGCTCGTGATCGACTGAAAGCTGAACAAAAGCACTCCATCTTCCACAGCATACTTTGAAGCAGGTAATATTTAAGAAACCAGGCACATTTTATCACAATTTTGTAGGATGAGCCTACGCGTTGGAATTCTTCGTACTATATGTGTCGGTCTCTCGAAGAACAGCAAAAATCTATCGAGATGTACTTAATGCGTTGCGATAAGACGGATCTGAACCTCAATTCGGAAGACTGGTCTATCGTCAAAAAGCTGGTTTCACTGTTGGATCCTCTAGAGTCTGCGTCCAAACAGATGTGCAGAGCAGATGACCGATTTCGATACAGTTTCCTATCGCGAGAGCTTTAACAAGAGATATATACGACATTTCCGACCCAAGCTGCAACAAATTCGAATCAGCCTGCTCGGTCTACTTGGTGAGAATTCAACGTGGAATACGAAAAGTAGTTAACTAATTTTTCTCCTTAATCTCATTGATCTATTCTTTTTTAGGATCCATGGGTTATCAATGTTTCTAGACCCTCGCTTCAAGGACAGGATTGCTTCTAGAAAGGCCGAATTTCAAGCACATGTTGCAGCGTGGATCAGTGAAGAATGTAGACAGGATGAAGAGGCACCATATGTGAAGAAACAGGTAAAATAACTTCACAACAGAACCATTGTATATGTTTATTGATTTTCAAGAGGTTCAATCCCCGATGCCAAAGCGTCATCAATCCTTCTTTGGACGGCACAGCCAATTGTTCGAGGATGGTTTTGGTCAACAATCCCTTTCAGTCGATTCGGCAATGATAGAATTACAGGCTTTCAATAAACGCAAGTGCATTGACCCGGAAGAAGATCCCCTCCAGTTTTGGAAGGTAATGCTTAAGGAGATTTTTGAAATATTTCCAACTATCGATTACTTAGGCAAACGAACTCAGTTATCCGATTCTCGCTAAGCTTGCACGCCGTTATCTCTCAGCTCCAGCCACAAGCCAGCCAAGCGAGCAAATATTCTCCGTTGCAAGAGATGTGTACGACTACAGGAGGAGTAATTTGAGCCCAGAAAAGGCGGAAATGCTCATATTTCTGAATAGAGCTTTGCCAGTTATCAATTTTTGTTATTGAAGTTACTTGTTGTGAGAAGTTGTTGTATCTACGGTACAGATTTAATAAAATAGGTTATTGGGTTATTTGTAAATTTTGCCTACAAGATTGGCCAGAAAACCAAGACCAAGACCAAGATTTCTAGAAATGACCAAGCAAGATCCCAAGACAAGATTTTCAGTCAAAATTGGGGCAAGACAAGACAAAATCTTGGCCAAGATCTTGTCTTGTTTCTATCTCTAAGTAAAAGCGCCTTTTTCAGTAAAATTTATGAAAGTGTTCACTTTATTAGCACTTCGACAGAACTATGATTCCTGTTTGAGTCAAGACAATGAGATTTGTAAAAAATATTTCTGTCAGCGAATGATTGCGACAATTCAGACAGCGACAATTCAAATTGCGCCAAGATTTGATAATAAATTCAGTTCAAAAATAGTAAATTGTCGCAATCATTCGCTGACCAATATTTCAAAACTCTTGAAAAAAACTCGAACAATTCAATAAATTTAAAAATTTAATTTAAGTGATTGCATGATGCAAATAGACGAAGAAGTTTATTATACAAACAGCGCAAAAATAAAATACAGAGATTCTTAGACGACTTCATTTTGGGTTTAGCACCTTTATTCTTCGCTACTTCGTCGGAGAAAAAAGTATTGTCCTTACATATTTGACGGGAGATTTACATATTTTGTTTGAAATTTGAATTTGACGGGGTAAAAAAAATTTGACGGGAGATTTACATATTTTGACGGGAGATTTCAATTTGAGCCAATAAAAAATGCTTGCATTCAAAAAAAATTCGTGCCAAAACCATAGTGTAGGATTTGTCCCGGGAATTCAAATATCAACATTGACTTATCAACAGGAAAGCATGCTCCTTTAAAGAGGTTTTGCTTTTTTAATGATGAAATTGCAGGATTTTGAAAAAACGATCGGCAAAATCGGAATCCTCACGATATTTCCGACCAGACTGTCGAAACAGAACTGCTAAAAGCTTTCAAAATTATGTTAAAAAAGTGTTGGACCCAAGGCTTGAACGAACTTTTGTGGGTGCCGGTTTAAAGAGGTTTGACTGTATTGCACTTTTAAGAAACCATAAAGAGGGAGGTGGAAAATACTTTTTATGTTTAACAGTCATAAGCTTGCTGCTTAACATAAGAAATTTTCTTCTTGTTACACTTTTGACTGTATTCCTCACGTTGCTGTTGTTCAAACTTCTTTCGTCGCTCTTGTCTATCCGCGTCCAATACTTGACTTAATTTTTGATCTAGCCGGCATTTTTTCTCTTCTTCTTTTTTCTGCATTTCTTCTTGCTTTTGCAGCTCTTCTTTCTGTCTTCGCTGCTCTAGCTCAGACTCCAACTCTTTAAATTGTTCTTGTATTACCTTTTGTTCAGCCACTTCTTTCTGGTACAGTTCCAAAAGTATCTTTAGCTTCTCATTGCGCTGTTCTTGCTCTTTTTGATGCTGAAGCTCCAAAATTTTCTTTTGGCAAATGTTTACAAGTTGTTGAACTTTGCTTTTACGCAGTATTTCTTCCTCTATTTTCTTATTTTTGACCACTTCTTGCTGGTATTGATGTAGGAAAGCTGAACTTTTTTGCTGCATTCTTGTTGCCGCAATTCTTCTTGCTTTGAAGTATTTGTTGTTGCTGGTATTGCTGTTGGCGATATTGCTGTAGCTGTTTCTGCTGCTCTTGTTGCTGTTTTAGTATTTGTTGTTGATACTGTTTTTGCTGTTGAATCTGTTGCTGGTGTATTTGTTGCAGTTGGAGTTGTTGCTGATACAACTGTTGCTGCATCAGTTTTTGATGCTGTTGTTGCTGTTCATATTGTCTTTGAGCTGCTTCTTGAAAATGATGATCTAAGGTCCGTCGCTTTTCTTGTTCTTCTTGCTGGTTTTGCACAAGTTGTTGTTGCAACTGTTTTTGCTGCTCATTTTGTTGGCTCAGTGTTGTTGCTTCACTTGCTGCTCTTGTATCTGCTGTTCTAATAGATGCTGGTTCTGCTGTTCTTGCTGGTGCAGCTGTTGATTCATTTTCTCATTCTGGTGTATTTTTTCTTGCTGCTTGTTTCGCATCTGTTGTTCTTGATTCTCTTGTTTTGGTTGACGGTCCTGCTGATGACATAATTTTTAGGACCATCACATTTGCAATAAAATGTGGTGCTGTGCTGCCAGTTCCCATGATTACTTGATGAATTCTTAAATTGGTCATGCTTGATTACCTTGGAGCGCTTACAGCCAGCAGCATTAATAGAATGCATGAAGTTTAACAATTAGTTTCCTCAAGTAAAGATATTAATACGAATAGCATGTACAGAAATGACTAAAATACTCTTACTCACAGACTGTGAGTGAGAATAAAAACAAATTTTTGACATAAAACTTTTTTTGGTCTATAGAAAATGATATATCGAACAAAATTTTATGGATAATCTGGGCAATTATATGGATTTCGGTGTGGGAGAAATGCAAACACTTCAATATATAGGACTACTTTAATTACTCAAGGCGAAAAACGAAAAAAAAATTAAAAAAATTCATTTTCTCTGTAAAAAAGTAAAAAAACGGTACTTTTGTAGTTGGTCACAAAAAATTGTTGCCTTTCGTTTATCGAGCACCGGGTACGTCAAAGCTTTCTAAAATCATTTATACCAAAGTTTGAGGTAGGCCCCACTATTCGAAACCATGTTCAAGACCTTTTTCTTAATGGGCTTTTTCTGATAAGTGTCCCCTTATTATTCCCTTCTCCTACACAGCCTGTTGTCTCTTTTTAAAAATATCTTAGTCAATATCTTTAAAACATCTTTTTGTCCATTCCCATTCCAAAACAGCCCTGTGTTCCTCTACACATAGACGCACCCTAGATTTTCTGACAGAGGGGATGGGGGTTGGTGGTAGGCATAAATAGGCTAAAAATCCTGATTGGGCTTGGTTAAAATGGCATAAAGTGGAATAAGGCTGAAAAAGACTAAAAAAAACTAAAAAAAAATCCTGACGCGGGGGGGGGGGGGGGGTGGTCTATAGCCCGTGTAGACCCCACCCTACAGATGCCACTACAGATAGTTGCAAAATATATAATTTGTAATTAAAATTGATTATTTTTGAAGGTGAGGGTTTTATACACTAATAACATCAGTATATACGTTGTAAATAAATGGACCACTAACATTTATTGGACTTCAAAAAATACCATTGGACTACTAAGATAATGTTGGACAAGCAAAATATTTTAGAACTAATAAATTTCTATTCGACTACCAAAGTGCAATAGTAACGTCTCTTTTCTTTTGCAATTTTTAAAATAAACTTTTTTTCAAAACTAAAAAGCTTATATACTCTTTTGAAGAACAAATTCAAAGCTACAAAATGGTATATTGGAATGAAACATTTACATAGATTTATGCCTATCGAGCTGCCTTAACGAAGACGGCTGAATGGTAAGATGAAAGTAAAAAACAATGGGGCACTAACACTATACCCCAGCAATTTACTGTACCGATTTCTTCGCAAAAGGTTAAAAAAACTGCTATTTACACTTTTGAATAATTTTTACGCTAAAATATTAATGATTAAATTTTTTTTTTCAATTTATCTTGGTACCCAAGCTAATTCGGCTGCTTGGGGTAAAGTGTAATCGAGTGCTGGGGTACAGCCAAAACAATTGAAAAAGTTAACATAGGTGAGTACAAATACTATATGTAGATTTCTAGGTTTTCGCTTACAGCGGCCACACTATGCAATGAAAAAAGAAAAATTTAATAGTAAAATGACTATTCACTGCTACATACTTCCTTTATCCATTTCAATAAAGAATAAAAAATAATTATTATTCATTTCAAAAAATTTCATTCTCTTCCTTTCAAAAGCGAAATAAATTAAACCCTATATCAAATATTACATTAAATAAAAAAAATGTACCGAAATTTGCTTAAACTACTGCAAATTTTTTTTTTCGAAAAGCAACTTATTTTAAAATGAATTTTAATTTACAAAATAGTTTTAATTCACTTTTTGTTAAATTTAGAAACTTTTTGCGAATGAAAAGAAAAGATGTAAGTATAATAATATTATTTAATACTGCTTTTATATATTATAGATACACATCTAATCCATAGTTACACAAAGATTTCCGTTGGACTATCTGGGAGTTTTTAGACCTGCTGACCACAAATTTTGCAAAATCAAACGTAAAAAGCCAGGTGCAACGGCCTTAAACCGCAAATTTTTCTGATAATTATTTCTAGAGAGCGGTCAGCAATAGATTAATTTTGTATGAAATGGAAGATACTGGTGTGTCCTTTGCTCACATACAACAAAATTATCACAAAAAATTAAAAGAAGCTTTATGTCAACTTTAGGATTACAGTTTAAAAGGAAAGTATGGGTTTAATAGGCTTTTCTCTTCTTTTGAATTGCTTATAAAACTTACTTGGATGTTTAGAAAATTCAACAGTAACATCACAGCGCCATCTTGTAGCGTAGTTCAACAGCTACGAATGCAATAAGCAGAATAATTGGTGAACATCTAAGTGTTAAGATATGTTAAGGCTTTTTGGAAAAAAAATTTAAATTTCAAAAAGTGACCACATTTTCACTTACACTTACGTCGTGAAGGAGCCATGAGTAACACAACTCCATAAATGGGGTTCGTGCAAATCGAACCCTGTTTTATTATTATCAAACCATGTTCAGGGAGTACTAAATCGGGAGTTGACTGTAGCATAAATGAGATATTAGTTTGCAATTTTCTATCGGTCCATGACGATGTTGAGCCAGGCCCAGGCCTCTCCAGAGTCCTTTCATAAAAAGACCACCAACTGACAGTAAACATCGGAGCGCGCATAGCTGTGCCTACACAGAGTTAACTCGTAAACCACTAAATAAACAAAAACCATTCAAACCATACCGACATAATTGCGCTTGACTAGTCCAGAATAGGAGTTAATGCTTGATTATTATGCTTGATCGATAATTTTTTTAAAAACCACAAAAAGTTAAAAAAACCTTTTTTATTAGGAGGGGGCGAATTGTACCTTTTCGCGAATTGTACCTTACTATACTCCAAAGAGTATAGTGAGAGAGACGAAAGAGAAGTGTCCCCGCCAATTAAAATTTTGCGCGTATCGCTGCGCGCAAAAAACTTGGGCCTGTGAGTGCTAGTTTAAGAGTAGTTCAGGAGTAGACAAGTACTCATTTGTAAAAGCAAAATCGGAAACCAAATAAAAGCAGCTTCTCCGAAATTATGAAAATTTTCAAATTCAAGTGTTGAGACAACTTGAAATTTAGATTTTTTAAATTTTAGTAGTGTACACTAAAGCGAGTGTTCCTAATTTAGTCGGGACTGATCTGAACACACTGTTCAGGTCAAAAAAAATATCAGAAATTTCGATACTTAAAACAGTTTTTATTCGAAAAAGCATAGTTTTTGACTAGAAAATACTACTTTTCGAGATCGCTCTTCATAAAAAGTTTGAAATTTCGCATTAATCGACGCAATATTGCACATGCATATGTAAAAATCAGCGAGCTATCACGTCAACGATTTGTTTTTCAGGTTCTAGTCAAAAAACAAAAACTCGGAGCATTTCTTCAACAACAACTTGGAGAATTTTTTAGTAGTTTTTTCGTGAAAACAATTCGTAAGCGCCGATTTTTCGGTCTTTTGTGGTCAAGTGATGGCTTGTCAGAAAGCCCTGAAAACAGCGAATTTTTCAAGATTCGCTGAGGACGCCAAACGAAAGAACACCAAACAAAAAAAAGATCCAAGCCCAAAATGAAATTGGCTCAAATTGAAAACACCCGTCAAAATCATTAAATCTCCCGTCAAATTTTTTAAAATTTTCCTTCTCGTTGTATACTTTTCAAATTTTTTATTTTTTTTGCATAAGCATGTAGCCCTGAATCTCTAGTTTTTGATAAGTTATTTACTAGCTTGATACAATTTTGAAAAACGGGAGAAAAATTGAGTTTTTTAAAACCACGCCTTTTTTAAATGAATTGTTCTACCACTTTTCAAAATTGTATCGACCTAGTTGATAGCTTATCAGAAACTAGAGATTCAGAGCTACATTCTGATGCGAAAAAAATACAAAATATGAAAAGTATACACATAGAACGAGAAGTTTAAAATTTTGTCGGGAGATTCAATGATTTTGACCGGAGATTTAATGTTTTTGACGGGTGTTTTCAGGTACAGCCAATGAAATTTATACTGAAAATCACTGTTCCTATAAATTTTTGAATTTCCTGCAAAGTTTCGCTACCACTTATGATTTCGACTTTTGAAACGGTGTGTGAAGTGTACACTAATGTGAAGTGTTCGCCACTGCGAGTGTACACTAATGCCGGGGTAGGTTACTAATGATTTGGTCGAAACCCAAAGTGGTCCGAGGTGTACACTAATGGGAGGGTGTACACTAATGCCGGGGTTCATTGGAGCGAGACTCGACTGTATGTGACAAACAAATTTTTGTAAAAAAAAATCTTGAAAATTGTCAATATATTTCAAAAGATGGTAAAGCAGGGTTCTCATCTCAAAATTTTGAAAAAAAAGTACATTTGGATAAAAAAGGACATTTTGACCATTATTGAAGAAAAAGGGTTATTTTATCCCGTGCTTATTGCTATTTTGCAGCGAAAAAAAAAAAGATTTTGACTTAAAACTTAAAAATAAAAAGGATTTTGGATCCCAAAAAACAAATCTTTTTAAAAATGACGAATGAGGACCCTGTGGTAAAGGCTATGAACCAAAAGTAAGTAATAGAACCATGCTCTGAAAAGCAGAACGAATAATAACATTCAAAGTGCTTGCCTCAAGAATGCTCAAATTGAAATAGCGTTCTCAAAAGACGAAATGTTCCTCTCCAAATTACTTTTTTGACCTAGAATTTCATATTTTTTTAAAATTCTGTTTCATTCTTTTACTCTTTTGTGCTTTCTTGTAGTTATGGATCCTGCGTTTTTAATGAGCTTTTTAACTCTGCTGAAAAATTCAAGAAATATAGAGATCAATAGGTTTTAAAAAGAGAAAAACTTTTGAAAATACCTCTCAAGCTCTTTTTAAGACCTTTTGATCTCTGCGTTTCTTAAATCACGTAGTAGAAATTCGTCAGCTCATTAGAAAGCCAAGATTCAGAGCTATAAGAAAACCGAGAAAAATTTAAAAGATTTAAAAAACTGAAGAAAAATAAAAATATAAAATTTGACGATAAAAAAAGTGAACTGGAGTAGGTAATTCAGTGTTTTGAGGGTGCATTTCAGTTACAACCTATCGGGCACTTACAAAAGTTCATAAGCCCAATTATTTTGAAAATATGTAATTCACCTTGTCAAATAAATTACCGACTTTGTCAAATCAAACAGTCCATCCGTCAAATTTTTTAATTTTTTCTGAGATTTTTGATATTTTCTTATTACTTTCATATTATTGCATGGATCTGGACCAGTTATATCTAACGGCCTAGGAAAAATTAGGGTTGAAAAATAAACGAGCCGGCCCGTTTAATATATGTTTTATATTAATTAAAAATACCTGTAATGGATAAAAAATATATGCGACGAAATCATGTCTAGTACTAACCCACCCAATATAGTAGTTAAGGGCTGACCTCTCCTACTCGGTGGTCCCGCCAATTCAAAATTTCCCTTGATCATTGGACTACTGTACGGATTTTTCGCTAGGTTTCTAACAAAACTAAGCCTGAAATTTGATTTCAGGCCTAGTTTTGTTAGAAACGTGGCATAAAATCCGTACAGAAGTCCAATGATCATGGGAAAATTTTTGAATTGGCGGGGGACCACCGAGTAGGAAGAGGTCAGGCCCTTTAAGGAGTAGTTCAGGACTAGTAAATAGTACTTAAGTACTAAATGTCCAGTACCACTTAAGTACTAGTTTGCAACCCCTTCGCTACTACTTGGCAACTACTTAAGTACTAGTTTTTATTTTTCTGTGTAGTATTTGGCATGTGTCCGTCCAACTGGCAGAGCGCCATATTGGGACCAAATATTTTTCTGAGACAGTTTCTATAGTAAATCAGGGTTTAGCAACACAAATTCGTTGTCAGAAAAATGTTCTGAGTTTTTTTTCCGAGTTTTCCCGTAAAAGTTGTTGTTTTTCGTTCTTTTTTGACTCTGAAGGGCGAAAATGGGTCATAGAAGCGTCTCTTTTTGTGCCATATTTTCCCGGATAGCCCTCGATGTCAGCCTGCGTTTGAAGAAAAGATCAGCAAAAGTTTGCATATTTGAGAGGGGAGTTAAAAAGCATGGAGGCGATTTTTCGTGAAAAATTCAATTAAATTAAAACTACACTTGTCTTGTAACTATCAATGGTAACTCTACGAATAGGGTTATTTAATAGACAAAATAGTTCACAGTGGAAAATACCTGTAATGGACGAATAACTATATGCGACGAAATTATATCCGCGACGAAATCATGTCCGTGTCCGTCTCCAACTCCGCCTCCGACTCTTGCGTGTTCACATACAGTAGTCGTAGTCTGAGGCGCGCCTCCGAATACTAAATGAATTGATATTGTATACCAAAAGTTTGATACTCCTAAGACTAAACTGGAGTGAGAAACCTAATTTTTGAGATAAGCAGAGCTCTTCGCGAGTTTTATGAGTGATCTCAGCCAATTACAAAGTGAGTACTACTTTTACACCGAATTATTCTAAACACCCCATCACTATAAATCATTCCAAGTCACCTTAACCATTTCAAAATATCCTTAAAACCGCAAAAGTCTTAAACCGAGCAAAGCCACCCTAAACCACCCTAAAATTTTCGAAACCAACCTAGACACTGGTTTAGGCTGTTAGAGTAGTTTGAGGTAATTAAAGGTATTTTTGAAGTCTGGGCCAGTTTGGTGCAGTTTCGGATGTGTGGTTAAAGGTGTGGGAGAAAGCGGTTGTTTCGTAGTAGGTTTGGGGTATTCAGTGATAAAGCTCCTGAAACTTGCGAATATATTTTAATGAGGTCAATAATTACTCAACTTTTCAGAAGAATCACGTGGTGCGGAACTCTTTGGAATTGAAACGAGTTGATTAGGTCCAAGTAGTTTGGTCTATTTTATCCAAAACTGTAATAAACATCTGAATAGGCGGCAAATGCTTTTATATAGCATAAATTGTTATATATCTTAAATAGAAGAAAAATGATAAGAGTTAAGAAAAGTAGAAAAACATAGAAATGTAAAAATTTGTTGTTGACATACCTGTGACTCAAAGTCAGAGTCGCATGGTCTAGAAACTCACGCTTTTAAATATTTTATAAAAGTAGTGGTAGGCATGAAAAAGTTGTCTTTTCATAATTCCGTAAGTTGCGTTAGAAAGCTGAGGAATTTCTGATTGATAAAAGTGTTATCAGATTTTACACTGTCTTTAAAAAAGCCGAAAAAAGTGTCAGTTATATGTTTAATGTCAGTTGCAAAAAAGTCAAAAACAAATAATTTAATTTGTTAAAAATTAGACTTTTGAATAGTATATATATATTTTTTTTAAAAAAGGGCTGCAAAAACGGTAAAAGAATTTAAACCGAAGGTTGAGAAAAAGGAACAAAAAGAAAAGATACTCAAGGCGAATGGAGGATGACAGCATTGTTGTTCGCACACAATTTAAATTTGTAGCTTGAGTTTTTTATGAGTTTTTCATTGAAGATTTTGAATTAGGCTTATTCGCTTAAGGCATGTTTCTTTGAAGTGATGCATAGTGTGACGACTTACAATTATTGGAGCCAATGCTTTCATTTCTAAAATTTATAAAAAAACGCATCGGGACGTTGTGAAAAAAATTACAAACAAATACTACAGATAAGAAATGTCAATTAAAAACATGAATCACAATGTATTGAAAAGTTATAGTATAATTCTGAAAGCCTGCAGTTTAATACGCTACTTCAAAAAAGCACGAATTTCGTTTACCGTATTTCCTCTAATAAGCGCCCCGGGCGCATATTTTCAAACCCCAAAAATCGGAAATTTGGACTTCGGTTTCGAGATTTTCGGTGATCACCCAAAAAAAAAGTGGAAACGGTAGAGCTCGTGGGAGTTAAGAAAACGTATCAAACAGCTTTGCAAAATATTGCTGTGCACTGAGATCCAGACCCTCAAAGTCGAAAGGGCGCTTATTAGAGAAAATACGGTAATTTAGCTTTTCGTTAAAGAAAATTTAGAAACAAAAAATTTCGATTTGTGCTTGAAAAGTGAATTTACCCACCGTTTAAAAATGATTAAGAACCCGATTGACCTGTAAGCTTTGTTTCTGGCTTAGCTAATTATTCTGCATCTTTTTTTTTGAAGAAATAGTAAATGTTTTTCTGATCAAAGGCTCTACGATTCCCGTTTATACATTTCGGATAATCGACTAGAGATTTCTGTGGTGATTAAATTTTGCAAATCTTCAATATCTAAACTGATTTCGCCATTTCGGATATGTGCATCCATAAGCTGATTTACTTCATCTATTACTTCTTCTTTTAATTGCCATCTAAGTTCATTTTGCCATCTTCTATGCTTCCATCTGAGATGTGTCTTCATCACTATTTTCTTCTTGATTACTTTTTCGAACTTCTTCTTGAAACGATAATATTAATTCTTGCTCTTTGTTTCTTGCCAATCCTCTAATTTCTCTTTAAGCGCATCGCAACAATTGCGAGCAAGAGCATCAATTTCTTCAATATCTATGGTTACTAAATTTTCAAACCATTCAAAGCTATCTTCTTCAGATTTTGTTGAATCAAGTTTTTTCAAGGTTCCATCAAAGAACCTTTTAAATTTGTTGCAAAACTATTACAATATTTGCAATATAATTCTTTCTGTGCCCAAAATTTCGTAATATTAATTGAATATGTTTCTTGTAGATATATGGCATCACATCCGTAAGTATAATTAAAAAATGGCCTTAGCTGAAATAATTTTTAATGATGCTTGTTCACGGTACTTGTCGTGGTCGAGTTGAGGTCGATGTTGCTCACAGTCCTAAGTCGAGATCTTGGTCGAGGTCGATATCACATCGACCCCGGTCGACATTCGATATCTTCAAATCAGCTGTTTGACGTATGGAAAATATTCTGCACGATACCAAAATCACGAGAATCAAAAAAAATATGGTTCAATTCCCCAAATTTGTCATTTTTCAATTTTTTGTTCTGACGACCTCGACCGTGACATCGACCACGACCTCGACCAAGGAGTGTAAGCACTATCGAACTCGACTGCGACCTCGACCATGACTTCGACCAAGGCTGCAAGCCAGGGTCTTGGTTTGGCGATTTCTCAACATTTTTCCTTCTTTTGATTGATTTTGCACCTCATGAGAGTTATAAAGCCTCAAACAACACCCTTCCTGTAAAAATTGCTGACAACCCGAGAATGAGAGTGACTGTTTTTACTTTGAAACTTTTTTTTAATTTTTGCGTGGCACCGGCAGGCAAAATTTTGCACAAATAGACTAATTCTAACTTACATTTGAAAGACATCTCTATAGTATTATAAATACTTTGTTTAATTTGCTTTACAAACATCGAGTCACAGCTTTGCTAGCTAATCAAATGTACATCTGACATCATTTCGTTCATGTATCGACGGTTGTATCAACCACAAATGTCATGACTGTTTGCAATGGCTATTCAATGCACTAGTTTTACAAATCTCAGCAAGTTTGCTAGCAACAATGCTAATTCCAAGGCATACAAGAGTTACAGCTAAGCTAGTGCCTTTATCTATTGCCCACTGTTTCCAATCTATGTCGAGATCACACTGAGCATGCTGAATTCCGAGCAAAATGTATTCATTCCTTGAACTAACAACCATTTTCCTAATTGATGCATGAAGGAGATAATACATGCACAGCACGCAGTGCAATCTAAATTGTGACAAAAAGAATAAGAAAAAGGTTGCAATGAAAATTTAGAAAAAAGAAAAACTATAAATGGATATTTTTCAAAACGCATCAAAATAGCTTAACACAGGGCTTGGAACTCAAATTTCGAAATAAATTACAATTTGGTCATTTTCGTCAAAAGTGGCATTTTATCCAGTGCTTATTGAGTTTGAGAGTCGAAAATAAAGATTTTGACTGAAATCTCAAGTTTCTGAAGATTTGGGATAAAGTACAATCTTCAAGTAAGAGTAACAGTTCCCAGCCCTGCTTTAAACACTTTGTTAGATAAGAGGCGTTTTTCTAGCATATAAAATATATTTTCAATCAAGACTGCGAAGCTGTTAAGGGATATCTCGAAACAAAAAAAATTAATACAAATTTTTTAATGTAGCTGTAGCTATTGTCCACAACTTTGTGACAACTCAAGATAAAGTTATGCAGATTAAATGTTAGATTGCATTCGAATCAGCATTGCGAAATTCTTCAATATTTTTCTAAAGCGAGGTGGGAATAAAAAAAACCAAAGTTGATTAGTTTTATGTACATTTTAGTTTTCAGGTCATTTCTTGATATTATGATGCTAATCTAACTTTAATTCTGCACAAGTTTGTCTAATATGCACACCCAGTTGTCTAAAATATGGGTCCAAAACACATTTGAAAAACACAAAAATAGATCGATCCCTCTGTGTCAAGAGTATCTGTTTAAAGGGGGAAAGCATTTAGGTTTCAAAAAGTGGCTTCCATGGCGCAATGCGTAAGTGCTCGCGTATTTTGGCCCAAAATGGTGTTTTTGGTGTTGCAGGTTCAATCCCAGTAGTGGCACACTATTTTTTTTGGCTTGTTTGGCCATTTTAGAGGTAATTAGACTTTTGACGCCAGATTCGGGATCAGCGACCCAAATTACGGTTGCACTTTACAATCCCCCACGAGAGTGATGATGGAGGAAGATAACATCATATTCGTGTTTCTCGACCCCGATTTCATGAGAAGGCCGCCTTTTTTGTTCTGAGAAAAAAAAAAAAATTCGAACCACAGGGGGGGGGGGGTATCATGGTTTTTAGTCAAAATTGAAAAATTTAAATTGGAGCCTTTTGAATTTGAAAGGAATAAGGGCTGTATTGGGAGGGTAAGGGAATAAGGGAACCACTTTTATGGAGAACGTCAGAAATTCAATGTTTGTATTCTTCGATTGCCTCACCATGTTTTTCAACTGGGCCTGGCAAAAAGAGACTCTATATGCATTTATGGTCAAGAGTACTTTCGGAATTATGTCTAAGGTATGTGGGTGTGCGCATCTCAACTCCAAGCCCCCTGCGCCCTTCGGG
>SADC01000779.1:0-23566 GCA_004194705.1 Ditylenchus dipsaci | reverse complement strand
GGTCAACTTATGAACTGCGAAACTCGTTAGCTTTTTCTTGGCTGGTTGGAATACGTTCTTTCTTACAAATCGTCGCCGTAGCTTCTTGTGGCCAATAAGGCTTCAAGAATTCTTTTTCAGTCACTTTACGCTTTCACGCTTTCTGTTTTAGTTTTGCTGGTTTTCTCCTTCTCCTGGTTTTGTATTTCAACTCATATTCGAACTAATAACACTTTTAGGCAATAAAAAAAAATTAAACAATATTGTTATCAACAGTATATTCAGTAGATTAACCATGCCTAAATCTGCATATTATTACTCTCTGTAGCGCTATAATAGCGTCCTGTTATTTTAGTGTCACAAGCGGCTTTTTGCATCCTTTGTACTTCTGCCGATAATGGTGAGTTTTCGTATATTACGGGTATATTAAAATAGCTTTTTTTTTTTGGAAGGAGGGGGGTGTTTATATGCCAGTAGCGTCGGTTCCTTCAGAGGATGTGGTCGTGCATTTCTCGTGTAAGGCTAAAAAAATAATAACGAACTAGGGTCAACAAGCGCGTGAACGGGGCGCAGGGGGCTTGAAATTTTTTACTGAAAAAGATGTTTGCTGCCATAGGATTTGAACCTGTGACCCTCAAAATTTGCCTTGTGGATGTTTGTTTTTGCTTTTATTGACCAACAATGCACCGCACGCGAGTGTGTGCGATAGCGCATAGATGCGCCTAGTCGAGCTCTACCATATGACATATACACATGGGGTGGGAGCATTAAAAGGCGATTGAAAGCTTCTTCTCCATAATACTATATTTAGATATTGAACTACTTTTTTCGACTAAACCTTGATATACAGTCGACTCTCGATTTAACATACACCCTGGGACCGACCCAGCCGTATGTTAAATCGGGGGTGCATTTTTAAATCGGGGGTAATTTGACGGAGTTCATTATGAAGGGACCGGCCCAGCTGTATGTTAAATCGGGGGTGTATGTTAAATCGACCGTATGTTAAATCGAGAGTCGACTTTAGTGCGATAACGATAAAACTATAGTTCATCAGCTCTTGTATAGCGCTCCTTTTTCCTGGAGCTGGCTGCGCTCTAAGTCGAGAACTGACTGTATGTGGAAAGTTTCCGAAATCCCGCTCCGATCGTTGAGTATTAATAGGGTTAACAAAACGGATAAATTATTGACTTTACAATACAACAGAGAGTCAAGTGTTCGACTTTTGACTTAATAATTTTGAATTACAAATTTCAAAAAAACCAATGAAAACAACATAATCTCAGATTATTAATCTGTATTTCTAATTTTTTCAGCTAAGAATTTGAAATTTATTTATTATGAAGAAAAGGACAGTAAACAAGAGAGAATAGAGCAAATTATACATATTCCAAAGAAAATTCTTGTTAGAGATTTTAAAAAACACGTTTTAGATGTTTTCCTACACTTAAGTACATGCGTGCGGTAAATCACTTTTTAACTTTATTTTTTAGGAGTACTATATATTTGAAGAACACTTTTTTGTGTCTCCGAATAAATTTTTTTGAAGCCGACAAAATTTATTTTTGTTACCGGCAAGCGTTTTTTTCCTGGATTTTTTTTGTTAAATTTTGTCATAAAAGAAGAACTTCCGGATAATTTTTTGGGAAAAAAGCTTGCCGGGCAACAAAAATGAATTTTTCGGCGACAAATTTTTTTTTCTCTTATTATAAATGCAAAATATATTGAATTTTCAAAAAATTACTGGCTTATTTTATTTTAAGTGTAAGGAGGTTTTTTCCTGCAGGTTCAAGGCGTGGAAGTCCGCTTTTTATGAAAAAAATGAAGGAGGTTTATACGGATTTTAAAGGGCACACTTGTTGAGGACAATAAAAAATACCAGCATATGAAGCGCATCCCATCAAAGAGTATTAAATCGAGGGTATGAGTTAGGGTGTTGCGCTTTTATTATAGTTTTTTTTTGTAGAAAAAACGAGGGTATTTCTTGAATAGAATATCCTAATTAGGATATTCTATTCAACGGATCCTAATTAGGATCCTCTAGTCAAAATATCCTAATTAGGATATTCTAGGATCTACATCCTAACAGGATATTTAAGGAGCAAATAGGATGAAAAACATCCTATTTTATCCTATTAAGACCAATTTCTCATCCCTGATATTTATATACCAACAAGACATAATCAAAAGTATTATTGTAGTAAAAAAAGTGTCTCGCGTGCGTTTGAATTTGCCAAATTCTCATTGTCATCAAAAGTATAGTCCTTTAGGTCGAAAATTTAGATTCGACCTTATGTACTTTATGAGGGCCACTGATTTTTTAAGCACAATTTTTTCAAATTTTATATAGCGATTGAGTTGATAATGTTGAGCATGTTGAGCATTATCACCTTAATCATCATCATTTCTATCATCACTTGTTATAACTATTCATTAATAAGGATTAATTAAGGATATCGAGATCACATGAACATATGAACATCACCAACAAAAAGAAATTAAAAAAGTTATAGTAAATCCCCTCGCCCTCTAGAGTACATAAGGTCAAAATAATCTTATACAGGATGCGGTATTATTTTTCCGTTCTTTATGGTCGTAACTTAAAGGAGGGTACATCTCTTATCCGTATCTGGTCCCTCATGGAAATCGTTTTAATACAAATTCAAACATATTTGAAGGTTGCTGTTTGAATTCCTCTGGCGGCACACTTTATTTTTTAATATTTTTTTCCCAGCTTGGTATCGAAATTATCTAAGGCTCTTGGGAGCACAAAAAAGACTTAAGCGCAGAGATGAGAGCCAAACCTAGGTAAAATTATTTGTTTTAAAGGTGACATGCATTAAATCGTAAAATAAGGGCTGTCAATGACAACAGATCAATCCTAAAAATGATTCCATTCAATAAATTGATAACTTTTAGCCTTATAACACATGGTGTTTAGCTCAATCACCAAAAAAATACGAAAAAATGAAGCGGGTGGGCAGAGGAATTCAAACCAGAACCATCAAATCTGTTTGAATTTGAATTGAAACGATTTCCACGCGGGACCAGATACGGACAAGAGATGACCCTTCCTTTAAAGATGCCGTCATTTGACTGAAAACTGCCGTTTTTTTAGTTTTAATAAAAGAGATATATATCAACAATGTCAATATATCAAGATATATATAATCAAAAACGGAAATGTAAATCTCAAATAAATCTTTAAAAAACTTGGATGTATAGGATAAAGATAAGAGTAATAGGGGTCATTTTTATGGCACAACGCTCCTCGGAAATACGTCACACCATTCCTCTCCCCCTGAAGCTTTTTGGAAATACCGTTGGCACTTGTTTAGTTACGTCGAACCCGCCCCACTCCCAAAGGTCAATTCTTACTTTGTCCTAATATCATTCTTTTGGTACAAAATTTACGACTCTATATGCATTCGCATCTCTTCAAAAAATAGATGCCTTGGTCCCCTTGTTGATTTTTTTCGAAATTTTTTTCTTCCCAAAAGTCTTAAAAAGCTTACCCACACTTTGAAGCGATTTCAGACAAAAAAAATTTTATGAAAGTTTTTTTTGCCTTGCTCCCCTAAGCTGATTTTTTTCTCAATTTTTTTCCTAGCAGGCGGTTTTGAACATAGTTTTGTTACTTAGGCCTCTCGCATAAAGAAATTCTGGTATGAATGCTTTTTTCGTGCATCCAGAGTCACTTCCGAGTGATTTGTGTCTAAGGTATGTGGGTGTGCGCATTTCAACCCCAAGCAACCAAGCCCCCTGCGCACCCGAAGGAGGAGCAGGGCGTTCGAGAGTAGAGATACGCGCAATCACTTACCTTAGACATGATTCCGAGAAGTACTTTTGATCAAACTCTTTTTATTTTTTATCAACTCTTTTTGCCTAGCTCCAGTGAAAAACAGGTGGAATACCCTTAAATACGGTCATTGATTTTACTTCAAAAAAATTCGAAAGATGGTGTCCTGCCGTAGTATTCTACTATGTTTTTAAAAACCCTCTCGAAGGTGGTATTGTTCTCTGGTTTGGTCACTGGAGCTGGGCAAAAAGAGTTTCTTTTTGCCCAGCTTTTGCCGATTTCACAAAAGTGCCTCTTATACATAAAAAAGTTTTTCAATTTGTGAATTTGTATTTAGGATTTTGATAAATTATATTCCTATACAAAGTCTTCAAAATGAGCGCTGATTTTTCTATTGACAAGGAAATGACTGAAGATTCAGTGATTACTGCTGCTGAAAACTACAAAATTGGTATCATTGAATGCATTCTGGTTAGTTATACAATGCCAAGCCAGGAAATTGGGATGAACTTACTTTTCACCACATTTCCACATATATACTAAAACAATGACCAAAAATCAATTTAAATCCTATTTGAAAAAGCTAGTTCTGATTTTCTTGACAGTGAAGAATGTTTCACAGCTATATATTACACAGAGGGTTCAGTCGTTATTTAGAAATAGATGTAGAGATAACTGATGAAATTACAAAAATCTTACTTTCGATAAAATAGCCTTGGTCAAGGTGATCCCGGTGTTATTGTATAGAGTTGAAAAAAATGGTCAACAAAACAAAATAGAACAGCTAGCTGAAAATGAAGTGAACATTCCTGTAAACGTGTATGTAAACGATTTAAAAAAATTGATCAAACAAAATGTTTCACAGCTGCAGACAAGTAGCATAGAATACACCGTTTTCGAGCTGACAGAAAATGAATTTAATCAACTTGAACAAGGTAGGCAGATCGACAATAGAATGATAGAAATGGGAATGCAAATGTTAAACTTGGCTTGGTTTATGACAAAATATTTTTGTATGACATGGAAAAAATCAAAATACAAAACTCAACTCATAAAAAACGGGATTAGTAGTTATTAACGACAGAAAAGAATGTTTAGGCCAATTCTTAAGTTTCGCCAAAACATATATTCCGGAGTTAAAGCAAGCTGAAAAAGCTTTAAAAGTTTACCGTTTGATAGAAAATGAAACTGGCCAACTAGAGATACAGTGTGCATTAGAAGATATATGTTAAAATATCTTAGCAAAGACACGGCTGTTGCAGTACTTCAATCATATTTCATCATTCTATATAATAATGTTAGATTTTCACCAATGACTGACTCAATAACAACAAAGGCTTCAACAGGCAAAGAACATATATTCCTATAGAGCTGTCTTTAGATGAATTCAAAGCATACCTCAAAAACAGTTATTATAAAATCAAAGATATGGAATCCGATTTCACTGTTTATACAATAAAAGAAAAAGAAAATAAAAAGTTGGTGCTAGACACTAAAGTGACTAATGAAAAAATGCATATAATCGACAACAATGTCAAATCGGATAGTTTTTGATAAAGTGTCTGTGACTGTGTACGAGGTGGAAACCATTGACAAGAACGACTTAATAAAACACAAAGTTCAAAAGCATATTGAAATTTTAGCTGGAAGCACCGTAGATGAATTCAGAGATCACGTTAGAATTGATTTTCCAGAAATTGAAGATAGAAAATATCATTTCGCCTTCTATATATTATAGAATCTGAGCCTGGTCAACTACACCTGGGTGGTGAGATGACTGATTTCATGATGGAAGAAATTCAATCAAATTCCAAAATTGGAATAGTAAAGACAATGCCAATATGGCTGTGTGATGTGACGAGTATAGAGCAGATAACATAATAGGATGCGGGATCAGGAAACAAATTTACATTCCTACACAATTATCGCCAGCAGAATTTCAAGTCTTTTTGAGAAAACGTTTGCGAGAAGTTTTCGAAATTCAGAAAGATTTCACTATGTATAAAATTAAAAAAGACCAAGTTCAGTCAATTACAGCTAGATGGTGAGATGACTGAAAAATGTTTGAAGAGATTCAGTCAAACACAATAATTGCAATTGTAAGGACAGTTAGTATATACTTTTGTGATGTCATAAACTTTGACAAATACAACTTGATCAATAGCGAAATGAGTAAAAAAGTATACATGAAAAACTATCTGTAGCAAAATTTACATTATTTTTAAGAGAACGTTTGATGCAGAAGAAAGAAATCGAAAAAAATTTTGCTATCTATAAAATTACAGAAGACGCTAAACATAAACTAAAGCTGGATGTTGAGATGACTGATTCAATGATAGAAATATTGAAACAAATACCATAATTGGAATAGTAAAGACACTTCCAATATTTTTGTATGATGTGGAACGGTTTGATAAGGAGAATGTGTTTGGGCAAAAAGTTATGAAAAAAGTTAATATTCCTGTCAAATTATCAGTGGATGAATTTGTGGACCACATTAGAAAAGATATTCCAGAGGTGAAGAACTTGGAAGGCGATTTTAGTGTCCATGAACTGAACCCAGACGTCTTTTTTAACACGAAATTGGACCATGAAAATAGACCTACTTTACAGCATCATTGGAGTCAAATGAATTGCATGAAATTTCATTAGAAAACATTTCGGACATGTGTAAAATGGATGATATGATGATGAAAAATATAGAACCACATGCAAGAATCGGGCTAGTTTTTGAAAAAAGAACCACAATTCTAGTACTTTTGTTCATTGCGGAATGTGAAATAAGTGAATCAGGACAAATAGAATCCTCTGCGCTTAAATCATTAACAAACGACAAAATAGTTATTCGAAGGTTTCAAAACGTTGATAATTTTAGAACTTACCTTGCTAAAAAGTATAAATTGTCAAGAAAATCAAAGAATTTACTTTTTACAATATGACAAATGAAAACAAACCTAACCAACAAATGACTGATGAAATGATTAAAGATCTTGAAGAAAACACAAGGATCGCACTCGTTTATAAAAAAATAAAAAGTTTTCGTTCAAAAGTCTTTTTCACTAAAATATACGTATCACATTATTTCATTATACTAAAATCATATTGATGTTGTTCACAATTGTATGTGTAAGCAAAAATAAAATGGTTCTTATCCTTTATACCGAATACCGCTTTTTCTACTTTTGGTTAATCTTTGGCCGGAGTGCATTATCAGCAGTCCACCAAAATGACCCAAAATAATTTTTTTGATGTTTTGATGCTTTTAACGTGTAGAAACACGTTTTCTTTGGGGGACCATAGTTGGACCGCCGCCGGCGGCACCCTTCGGTTACCTTCGGCGGCCCCGGCGGTGCCCGGCGGTCATAGATTTTCGAGATGAGAGCGGCACAATTATTTCAAAAACTATGACCGCCGGGCACCGCCGGAGGGCCGCCGAAGGTAACCGAAGGGGTGCCGCCGGCGGCGGTCCAACTAAGTGGGGGACCAAGGTGAACCAATCTGGAAGGGTATCCAGCTATTCTAAAAGAGAATTGTAGTATGGTATTCTACTCCGTTTTTCGACTGGAGCTGGGCAAAAAGAGCTTCTTTATGCATTTTTGATCAGAAGTCTTGCTCGGAATCATGTCTAAGGTGAGGAAGTGCGCGCATCTCTAACCAACCAAGCCCCCTGCGCCCCTTCGGAGAAACAGGCGAAAGAAGAAAGAAGCATTCAGCGGGCAGAAAAAAGCCAGAAGCGAGCAAAAAACAATTATCCAAGGAAAAGTTTCTCGTCACCGTCCTTTATCATTTTGCATATTTTTGCATAGCAAAAGATTTTTTAAAAAACGCGTCCATTCGAAAAATTTTAATGAAAAAGTTTTTCGACAATAATTAAGTTGTTTAAGAGCTATTCAGGAAATACGGAAGGAGAATTTTGCCAAAAACAAAAAAACATTTTTTGCAATATTATAAGAAGCGTCTTTTAAATGATGCATATAAATATTCACAAATTGAAATTTATAACACCAGAAAAAGGGTTTGTAACTTTGGTGCGTGCTCGTGCAGAATTTTGCGCTGAAGACGAAGTCGCGGGCTGCTCAACCGCGTGGATCCGTGACGAAGGGGGTTGAAGGTCTGAATTTATAAAGTTAGCCGATCTACTCAAACGGGTTTCAGAAAAAGGATACAGCTTTTTGATTATATGAACCCCATACGTATAATATTTCATTTTGAAGAAGAGGATATGCCTTTCTCATGCAAATTTACTTTTTTTGTAAACTCAATCGAAAAAGATAAATGAATTTCAAAATTAAGTGTCATTTATAGATCAGGGAATTTTCTCAAAAATGCCCTTAAATTTTTCTGCAACGGTTATGAGATGTGAAAAGATATAATAATTAAAGGGCATACCAGCGCTTTACACTGCAATTAAGGCGGGGACCAGAATTTATTTCTCTCTTGACTGTATTCTATAAGCGTTCTACCTGATCCGATGAAAGATTTCTGGATAATTTTTAATAGTAGGATAAGGTCATAAATATCAGAATTGACACGAGACGAGTGCAAACAAGGACGATTTTTGAAACTTGCTGGTTCCTGCCTTAATTTGTAGTGTAACGCGCTGATATGCCCTTTAATGGCGGTCATTTTGATTCCGAATACAATTATAGTAAATTAAAAAACTGTGTCGATCTATTCAGAGTAAATGTATAGGTTCTAAGACGAATTACTCTAACTTTTTTCTGTCATAAATATTCGAGATTTGACACCGGATTAGTGTCCAGCTTGATCGATTTGCTTTTAAAACTGCTCTTGAAAGCTCAAAGTCATAAGCGCCATAAATTGTTCTATTTTTTAGTATGTAAGGAAAATATTGGCGCTACTGTAATATACACCCCCCCCCCAAAATCGACCTACTGTCATATACTCTCAAGCCCCTGCGCCCCGAAGGGGGCGCAGGGGGCTTGAGAGTTAGAGATGCGCGCACGCACTTACCTTAGACATGATTCCGAGAAGTACACTTGATCATAAAATGCATATAGAGTCTATTTTTGCCACGGCCAAGTTGAAAAACATGATAAAGCAGCTAAAAAAAAGTGGCCCTGTATTATTCCTTCCCTCCCAATACAGCCCATAATCCTTTTAAACTGCTTTCTGGTTCTTTTATGGCAAAATTATTGCATAAAAATGGTTTTTAGACACTCCCATAAAAGTCGGTTTTGGGGGAGGGGGGTTTATATGACAGTAGGTCCGATTTTTGGGGGGGGGGGGTATATGACAGTAGCGTCAAATATTTCATAACCGTTGCAGAAAATTTCAGGGAAATTTTGCAAAAATTTCCTGATCTAAAGTGACACATAATTTTGAAATGCATTTATCTTTTTGATTTAGTTTACAAAAAGCAAATTTGCATGAGAAAGGGCATATCCTCTTCTTCAAAATGAAATATTATACGTATGGGGGTTCATATAATCAAAAAGCTGTATCCCTTTTTCTGAAACCCGTTTGAGTAGATCGGCTAACTTTATAAATTCAGACCTTCAACCCCCTTCGTCACGGATCCACGCGGTTGAGCAGGCCCGCGACTTCGTCTTCAGCGCAAAATTCTGCACGAGCACGCACCAAGTTACAAACCATCTTTCCAGTGTTCAAATATTATTTTAATTTCTACAGCAAAATGATGTAAGATTAATTCAACAAACATTAGCAATATTCACAAGTTTTAGCGCATTCTTTTTCCACTTGTTCTCTGGTGTAAAATGTACTTCTACAAAATTGTTTCTTTTCCAATGAGCACAACTAATTAGATACTTTTAAAGAAATAAAAAAGTCGTTTTTAAATGCTTAACGATTTTCAATAAATTAGGGTTGTCAGAAATTTCTTGTTTTAAAAACATTTTTTATTTAGCAGCCATAATTTTTTAGAATTTTTCACATTATGCTTTAAAATGGCCAATCAAAATGGCCCGGCCCAAAAGCTGGAATCATGAATCCGCCAGTCCATTTTCGAAAATCACAAAAAGAATCCCGAAATTTGAAAAATCGCCTTTTAAGGCTGTTGCAATGTTCAAATGATGTTTCCATATGAGTGTTTACTTTTACTTAAGGGACCATAGCCTAAGCCGACAACGAGAATTTCAAATGTTTGAACTCGCGCAGGACAGTTCTCTTTCGTCTTTCATTGTACTCTTTTGAGTCATTCGAAGCAAGTCAAAAGAGTACAATGAAAGACGAAAGAGAACTGTGCCGCGCCAATTCAAACATTTGAAATTCTCGTTGTCGGGCGACGGCTATGTTTCTTTAACCAGCGTTTACTATTTCACAGTGCACTCTTGATATAAAAACACCTACTCAAGTTCGTGCACTAGCTGGGTGTGAACAATTTTTGACTTATTTGTTCAAAATTTTCACCAAATATTAGTCAGCACAATAGGGTTCCAAAAATCGCATTTCGACTTTGCCGATCGATTTTGTGAAAATTAAAAATTTTGCCATTGAGACGCACTGCTCTCGATATATTAGCAAGTAATTTTTGAGATAGGCGCTCTAATATCAAAAGTTATGGATCTTAACGGCAAGTCTTTGACCTTGGTTGTTATTTTTTTTCAAAAATATTATTGTGCAAATTCATAAATTCTTGACAGAATTTGATTTTGTCATGAAAATATGGAAAATTTCAAATTATAAACCAGTTTTTTTACTTACCATCTGCTCTCGTCAAAGCAATCTTCAGAAGATTTTTCTGTTCTTTGTCTTTTCTTTTTGTCCGCCAAATATTTTTTGCAGGTCTCAGCACACTCTTTTAGCATCATCTCGCGATATTCTGCTGCAGGACTGTCACATAATTCCTCATTGCCTTTACAATTGCTAGCTTTGTCACCTCTTTCACTTGCTGCATCAATTCTTGTATTCCCACGGCTTACTGTTGCAGCTGAAAATTACTCTAAATGTCTACCGTATTTCCTCTAATAAAAGACTCCTTCTCCCACTCTACATTTTGACTAAGATATTAGAGTTACGGCCGTTTTGATTTGGGAATTTTTATGGGTTGAAAAATATGAGACCCGGGATCGATCGCAGCCATTTCCAGCACTGCTTTACTGTCCGCAAATGCCCTCTTTTTGGGATTTCATGCAAAATGACAGACCTGTCTAGGATGGCATGGAATTGGAAATCGTCGAAGGTTTTTTGAGTTTCAGTTTTTTAACTTGATATTACTTTCTTCTTGTGATAGCTCAAATGAAAGCCTAGAGTCTTGGCTACATTTTAGTGTATGAAAAGTGTGACTCGTGAAAAATATCAACCAAACCAGTGAAAAAAACCTGAAAGAAACTTTAGCCTATTAAAGCTTATAAATAAGCTCCAGTAGGTGTGCAATGCTATGATGATCTTATTGGATCATTTTTAGAATCATTTTGACACCAAACTTGTGAATAAAAGAAATAAAAGGTGTGCACCAAGTGTAGTCGAACCTACAACCTAGGCGATGCGTATTTGAAATTCCCCCTCCCTTCAATAGTGTGGATCTCGGAGCAGAGTAAAATTTGAAGCACATAGCACATCGTGAAAATTTAAAAAAAAAGATACATGTAGGCGAAAAAAGTATGTTTTGACTATTTTGAAAGAAAATGGTCAATTTTCGGTGCTATTGCCATTCTGAACCAAAAGAAACATTTGACCGAAAGAAGTAAGAAAAAATGTCTCCAAAGTGTGACCGGTGCGCGGCTTGACAAGTGGCGACGGTGACCTTGCAGCTATGTCACTTCCTTTATGTTGTCTGTTTTATCGATTTCAGTTGAGCACCCAAAAATCTCAAGATTAGCCTCAAATTTTTCGCATTTTCACGAGAACGCGTGGTTGGAAAAAACCACCAGTGGGCTCATTAGGCGAAATGGTGTAGTTACTGTTAGTAGTAAAAACATGTAGTATGTATAATGTTTGTGAATTTGCTTACCATAATACTTTTTACTGTATTACACATTTTTCTATTGGCGGCACAATCAAATGATGTTGCTAAATAGAGTTTTGAAGAGGACAATTTGTTGTTTTCTGTAAAAGCAAACTACTTATACCATCTTCACAGTCGTATTGAGGCAGGTCACAACAAGTAGCACAGGTGTAGCGACATTTTAGTGCAAATATGATGTTGTCCAGTTTGTTACAAGCATCTAGATCAGTAGCTGTAGGCAGTGTGCCTGCTGGGCGAGAAATCACACCCGTATCTAGCCCAGTTCCAAATCCTTGAAATGTTGAGTATAAACAGTTTGAATATAAAAAATAGAAAATATATCGTTTTTATAACATCCTTGACTTTGAAATTTACCCAAAATCAATAAAAAAATAATAAAAAAATCAATAAATCAATAAAAAATTTTAGCTGATTTTGAGGAAATGTCATTTTTTTAATTTTGAGATGGCAGCCTTGCTTTAATAAGGACAATACTTTTTCTTCGCCTAATTCACTTTTTTACGCCTAATTTTTTTTCCGCCTAAAACACTTTTTTCTCCACCTAATTTACTCTTTTTTCCGCCTAATTCTGATTCACGACACGAAATCAACCATTTTAAAAAAATTTTGTGTGAAATTCAGGGGTGGGCAAAGACCAGATGGCTGGAGACCCACTCCGGAATGGCCAAAAGGCCGAAATTATTGGTTTTGCGGTTTTACTAAAGGGGAGTAAACTTTTTGAGAAAAATCGAGTGAGCGGATCAGATTTCGGGTCCAGTAGGCTTAATCACTCAGAATTCCAGGTTTATGGTGGTTTCGAGTGGTTCAGGGTGGAGTTGTGGGCGATTAAGCAGATCGGACCCGAAATCTGATCCGCTCAATCGATTTTTCTGGAAAGTTTACTCCCCCTTTAGTAAACCCCAAAAACAATAATTTTGGCCTTTTGGCCATTCCGGAGTAGGTAAAACATATTTCTTACAGCGATAGGTAAATTAGGCGGAAAAAGAAGTAAATTAGGCGGAGAAAAAAGTGTTTTAGGCGGAAAAAGAAGTGAATTAGGCGGAGAAAAAAGTATTGTCCTTTAATAATAGCCTTGCAATGATAGCCTTGCCGTCTACGACAACGGTTGTCCTCCGCCAATTCAGAAAAATTTCCTAATCATTGACGGTTTATTTAAAGGCAAGTCATGTTGTTCCCAATCCACCTGAAAGTAAATAGGTACCTGTCATGACGGGTATCCACTTTCAGAGCTCGAAAATTTTGAATTGTAAGAGAAATTAATCGAACCATGGTATGGTACGCAAATTGTGGGTTTGCAACAATAAAACAAACAACAAAAACAAAAATTAAATTAACTTAAGGTCGCAAAATAATATTTTCTAATCAAAATACACCACCCCCCCCCTCCCCTCCTAAAGTCTGTCCTCCTTTAATAAGATAAACTTCATATAATTGAAAGTTTTCGAGGCCTCGAGACCCGAGAAAAAAGGACTTGAAACTCGAAAATTTTCGAGTTTTCGAATCCAAAGTTCAAATCGAGGGGGAAAAATCAATAAATCAATAAAAAATCAGTAAAAAAATAATATTTTCATATTTTCCATTAATTTATATTTTGTCAAAAAATACCCAAACTTTGATAATTACTCAGGCTCATTTTATACAAATTTTTTACAAAAAAATTGAGTCTACTCGTAAAAGTCGGGTTAGAAAGCCGAGTTGGGCGAGTAGAACTCGAGTAAATTTAAAAATATATAATTTACTCGTAAGCTCGAGTATAGCTAGTAGAAATAATTTCTACTCGGATAAAATTACTCACTGCTCGAGTAGGATCACGAGTAACTCATGATCCTAAACTCTACTCAACCCGTTTCAAGTGCGAGTAGGATCACGAGTAACTCTTGATCTACTGACTCTACTAACCGACTGAATACCAGCCCAGTATTTGAATCACCAGGATTTCGTATAAAAACTTTTTCAAAATAAGGCAAAAAACCGTCACTGGAAATCTTGTCAGCAGCATATCGATCCTTTTCACTTATAACTGCTGAACCACATTCACACTCATTCGATAGCCCTTGAAATGGCAGTGATATTTTGTAAAAAGTATGAAACCAACTAAAAAAAAGAAACACGAACAAAAAAGCATGCAAAGTTAAACATTGCAACCTCATAGACACCGTTAAAAACACGACAAAATTTAAACTGGCTGGTTGACCCAAAAATATAAATTTTTTGTGATCCGCATCTCGATTTATTTCATAGCTCTATTTCTTAGCTGCATTTTATGAATTGGTGACAATACCGATTTCTCAGTAAAATACGCCGAAAAAAATGATTCCCACAACGGGGAATCAAACCTGTGACCTCGTTCTGTCCGGTCCGTTACGTACACACACAGACAACAGCGCTTTAGTAAAGTGTGGAGGATTTCGGGGGTATTTAAATTTTTCAGTCAAAAAATAACTTGGATTGGTCAGAATCCCACTCCGGAATGGCCAGAACCACCTGAAAGTTGGTTTTTTCGGGGGTTTACTATAGGGGGAGTAAACTTTCTGCGAAAATTCGGTTGAGCACATCAGAATTCCGGTCCGATCAACTTAATCACTTAGAATGTCATCCGGAACTACTCAAACTACTCAACTCAGTTCTGAGCGATTCAGTCGATCGGATTCGAATTCTGATGTGCTTAATCGAATTCCGCGGAACATTTACTCCCCCTTTAGTAAACCCCTAGAAAACCAACTTTCATGGGCTTCTGAACATTCCGAAGTGGGATTCAGACCAATCCAAGTTATTTTTTGACTAAAAAATTCGAATTCCCGCGCAATGACTAAAGCTAGAAGCTTTTGACTAAAAGCGATGAAAGAGAGAAATTAGGGGGCATTTTTCAGTAATTAGGGGGCAATTCAAATAAGGGGCATTTTTTCCGTAATATGGGGGCAAAATTAAATACCACCCCTAATTTACCGTTGGCAAATTTACTGTTGGCGAATTTACCTAGAGCCTCTCAATGAACCAGTTTATTTTTGCTTCTGGCTAATCTAGAATTGTGTGCAATGCTGATAAGCAAGGGCTTAGTATATTGCATTGCATAATAAACCGAAGCTGATAGTTAAAATGTACTGAGTCATACATGGCGAGAAAATGGAATATTTCAGATTTAGCTACGAAACTGAAACTTTTGGGAAAATGGTTAATTTAGACGAAATCCGAAACAGAAATTGTTTCTTGTTACTATTACAAACTTTTTGAGAGGAGTACATTTTATATTGCGAATGATTTTAATTGACCGATTTTATTTTTCGAAGTCGCAAGTTTAGTTTTTCTTCTAAAAAAATATTTTTATTTTATTTATTTCCTCTTTATTTTTTGTTTGGAAATTCTTTGCTTGCTGTTCTCACTTGATTTAATAGCAAAATAAAACTATGTCTAAAGAATAACGTGGCTAAAATCATGCCTAAAGTCGCATTCTTACTCTGAGATCCAATGCAAATTGCTTATTTTTCAACCTGTGCTTGTAAGGATTTCGCATTGTAAAATAGATACTTTTATTTTTTCAAGTAATGAAACTCTCATAAAGACAAGGGTTGGTAGTGGTTTTACGTTTTCACAACTTCTGAGCGGTCATTTTCATGTAAAAAATAAAAAGATTAGGGAAAAATAATCAATTTTTAGTGCAACTCAGAGTGAGACTGCGACTTTTGGCATGATTTTAATTACGTTATTCTTCAGCCATAGTTTTATTTTGCTATATAATCAATCAAAAACAGCAATCAGAGAATTGCCAAACAATAATAATGAGGAAATAAATAAAAAAAAATATGTGTTTGGAATAAAAATTAAACTTGCGACTTCGAAAAATCAAATCGGCCAATTAAAATAATTCGCAATATAAATTTACTCACTTTTAATGAATTTTGAGGTAGGGATTTCCGAAACCAGTTGGCTGGCTTTTGATGTAAAAATCGCGAACCCGACGGATTTCCATCATGTACAATAATAATACTAAAAATATTTAGATGAACATTGCTTGGAAGCAAATTGCAGCTGGAACAACTATAATGCCTCAAATCGGAGCCGTTTTGTATGACGAACATCTATTCTTAGATCCAGACACATTCAAGCCTGAACGCTTCATTGACAAAGTCAAGAACACACATGCTCCCTCGAAATACTTAAAGCCATTTGATGTGGGCAAAAGAGCCTGTCTTGGTAAGAGTTTGGTCAGGATGGAGCTCAGCATTGTCTTTGCTTCAGTGATTAAAATTTCAATTTCGAGGCTGCAGATCCCGGTAATTATATTAGCATGTATACCGAAAAATATTATTTTTCCAGCTAATTTGCCGAGTCTGGCTCGCCTGGCTGGAATGGCCAGCAAGCCAAATCATTTTAAATGCCGGATTAGTGAGAGATGAGCCATTTGGTGGTGCCAAATACTACTATGTAGACAATAATATTGATGTTTTGGCTAAAACCTCTAATCAAAAATTGAAACCTCTAGTTATCATTTTACAGGCATAACACCTAAAGAAAATGTATTTTGCAGATTTATAAGGATAATAAATTATTACTAATAATAGTTTAAAAATAAATAAGAGGATTGTACAGGGTAGCTTGAATTTTTTAAACTATTTCTTTTGCTCATAACTTTTAAAATTATGCTGTTCTGGCTACCGTAAATACTCTATTTAACGGCCCGGGCCGTTTATTTTTCAACCCTAAAAAAGTTGGAAAAAATTTGGGTCAATTTTGAGATTTTTATTTTCATTTCGAAATTTTAAAAGTGGAACCAGGTAAGCTCGTGCTAACTAAGAAAACGCGAAAAACAGATTTGCACATTTCTTTTTCTAGCCTGATATATAGGTCCTCAAGGGGGCCGTTTATTAGAGGGGGGCCGTTTAATAGAGTATTACGGTAGATCTTTTTTATTCGAAGAAGGAGGATATAAGAATTCGTTTGACATCTCACTTGTCATTTTACGATGAACAAATTTAGATTTGATGCTGTATTTGAGATTTTGGACTGAAAATTTCGAGGAGCGCCTTCAGGACAATGATGGAAAGGAAATCTCTGAATACGACATGGCCTCCATACTGTCTGTGACCTAACGCCATTTGATTTTCTTCAGATGAGTGTTCAAATTTGTTATCGTCAATTATGTTTTTTCAAAACAAATTGTTGCCGACTTTTGTTAGGATTTCTTACGGCATATGCTTATGAGACAATTTTCCTTAAAAAAAGTACGAAAACTACCTTGAAACCAAAATTTTCATTGTAAAATGACGAGTGAGGTGTTGAACGAACTCATATCTTTTCTTATTTCCAATAAAAACAAATCCAGCCATAACAGCACGACTTAAAAGGTTATGAGTAAATAAAAGATCAAAAAATTTGGGCCACCCTGTAAGATTTATTTGCCATGTGATAAATGCCACTACTGTTTATATACAGTATGATTTCTTACAACCCTCCCCCAAAAATGACAAAATTTATTTATTTTAGAATGACTCTAAAGCTGAACAAAAGTACCAAAGAATATAAAAAAATAAAAAGCCAAAAATCGGCTGCAGAGCGATTCATAGTCGGTGTTTGTGTTCGTAATAACTAGGGGTATGTACCTAGAAGATTATACCTGAGAATTGCGATTCTCGTGGTGGACACCCATTCAGGATGGGTACTCAGCATGCCTACTCAAGCCAGGTTCACTGATGTTTTTAAACCATATTGAACCTGACTATTAAGAAAATAATTAGTTTTAAT
This sequence comes from Ditylenchus dipsaci, assembly GCA_004194705.1. Lineage (NCBI taxonomy): Eukaryota > Metazoa > Nematoda > Chromadorea > Rhabditida > Anguinidae > Ditylenchus > Ditylenchus dipsaci. The sequence goes on along the minus strand of SADC01000779.1, from coordinate 6,101 downwards.
CACGGAGAAATCACATCTTTCCCATAAAAAGAGAAATCATCCCTTTCTAATACTTGAGGATTAATCTTCCTTTTTCCCAAATGAGGATAAATCGTCCTTTCAAAATGATGAGGATGAATCGTGCTGTTTTTACTAGTGAGAATAAATTGTCACGAGGATGAATTGTCACGAACCGTCCTAATTGTCTCAATTTATTTCAACAAAAGCACGATACAAACGTCAACAAAAACTAGAACAATCCTCGAGATACAAGATCTCTTAAATGATCACCGGCAATAGTCTTGGTTTTTTGAGTTGCCACAGTTTGAACCAGTCCGTCTTAATAATGGCGACCGTTTCATCGAACTCCAAACTTGTAACGAACCGTTTCTAACAAAACAGTTGTCAAAAAGTCGTCATAAATCAGAAAGACTCACAACTAGAAGAGTACTATGAAGATTATCATATTTCTGGTAAAGTCGTAGCTTGCGATGAGGATGGAAGTTGTTCTGATTCCTTGTGGCTCGATACAGCTTTTCAGCCTAAAAATGATAACGTTGACTAAACATTAAGACAAAAAAACCTAGGGATAGAAGCCCAGGCAATTCTATTTATCTTGCGGCAGACATACAGAATTCCCACCATAGTTTCTATTGGCAGAAAACCAATAACATCAAAGAGGATCTCGTTAGGCAGCAATGACTGTTGCAGTTATGTAAAACATCGAATGACGGAAAACCGAGATACAACGTTTAATCTTATCTTCTTGGATGCATAATGAACCACGTATTATTATCAGCCATGCTGCAACCGAAATCCTCTTCTATGAAAAACCGAAATCCTCTTCTGTGAAAAACCGAAATCCTCTTCTATGAAAAAGATACATACCTTGCGGCAATATCTACCATTCGTTCTAAACAAGCATCCAAAAGCTGCGTTCCACTCGATTTCTTCACCAACACAGTAGACTGAGCAGGGATGACATTAGGCAAAAATTTACGACCGAAATGTCAGAACCGAAAGTTTCTGCGGTAAAACCACCAGTCTCGTTCCCGAAAAATTTCCCCTAAACTTAACAAGTTATATAACAGCAATTTAATCGCTACCCGACGACCAGAACCCTAACCACAGGAAGACCGCTCGAAAATCGTGTTTTGACAAAAAATAGCCATAATATTCTGAGTTTTCTCGTTACGCAAAAAGCATAGGATGTTTATTTCTTTGGTCGATATGTACAAGGGTGGTTTGGCTCATCTCACCCCTTGCATTATTGGGATGAGGAAAACAGAGAAGAAAAAGAGAGAAAAAAAAACTGAACTTCCTTACATGTTTTTAACAACCGTGTTTTGCTTTAATGATTGATTGAATCCCGATGAAACCTGCTTTCGTCCACCAAAAGTTCCAGATGTGAAGCAATTGCTACTAACATTGGAAAATTCTGACTTCGATCCATACCTTTGATTTATATGAGAATTTTTGTTCGCGTCAAAACACAAAAAATAATACCGTCAGGGTTGCTATTGGCTGGGTATTGGCAGAAAAATCGCGATTTGACGAGAGTGATTCAGAAGGAAAAAATCCGAGGTCAGAATCGACGATTGGGAGCGAAAACGACGGTTCTGTTCGACCGAAGACTGAAAAAATACGCTGAATGTTTTTCTTCGCTTCGAAAAATGTCTTACACTTTTTTTGCGTAGCAGTCCCACAGTTGAAATCAACATCCTTGCCTCCACGTCTTCCACAGCCACGACTATTCCTCCAGAAAAGCTGGCGTCTCCATTGGAACCATTAGAAGAATCACCAGTAGTGTCGAAATGACCGATTCATCGGCGAGAAAAACTAAAAAAGTTCTAAGAAAGGGAAGAAAAACAGAAGGAAATAACAACACCCTTTCCGGCAATTGTCCAACTGTTTGAACCAATACGTGTTGATAATGGCGACCGCTTTTCGAACTCCATACTTGTAATGAACCGTTGCTAAAGGAAAACAGTTTATCAAACAGTAGTTATAAATCAGAAAAGCTTTCAACTGGATGAGTACCATGAAGATTATCATACTTCTGGTAAAGTCGTAGCTTTGTGAGGACGGAAGTTTGTCTGATCCCCGTTCGCGACTCTTCACCGACCATTTGTTCCGCGCCCTCGATTATTGATCTGCTCCAAATTAGCACTCTGTATGCCATCGCGAATCCCTGCGACGAGAAACCACTGCTGCCCAACCCACCATAGTCAAAATCACGATTAACATCCTGCGTCGTACGATTACCATTATCTCAAAAATGGCATTCATGGAGAGAAAGTCGAACAGATGAATACCTATTGAAAAGTTCTGCGAAAAAGAAGATGCATTGCGCTGTTCAGGAGCACTAGCACTGAAGTCGCGAGAAGAAAAACGGTTTGATCTATTATCCTTGAAACTATAAAAACCGATTAAAAAAAGGTTTAAATTGTTTTACCCCTCCAAATTATTATTTTACCCCTCCAAATCAATCATTTTCGGTAAAATATCGATTACCGACGGTCAATGAATTTTTTTTTGAAATTTTTGATCAAAACGTCAACTTTCAGGCCAAAAGTTTCCTGGAAGTCGACCGTAATACAAAATTCATCTTGAATCCGAATCCGTTGAGATCAGATCAAAAATTTTATGGGCTGATATATAGCTATTTTGAGTAGATGGATCAGGATTTGGCACCATTCACCTATTTTAATGGGTATCTCAGTCTATAAAAAATATTTTTGATCTGATCTCACGGATTCGGATTCAGGATGAGATTTGGTTTTAAGGTCGACTTTTCAGAAACTTTTGCCTTGAAAATTGACGATTTTGATCAAAAATTTCGAAAAAAAAAAATTCATTAACCGTCGTAATCGATAGCCGTCCATTTATCCCCCTAAACGTAAAAATGAGTATTTCTCGGTGTTTTTATGTCGTAAAATTTTTTTTTTTTGATCATCATGTAGCCCTGAATCTCTAGTTTCTCATAAACTACCAACTGACTCTTGTTTTTAAAAAATATTGAGAAATACCCGTTTTTATGAAACAATTCCTCTTTCATAAAATGGTATTCTGAAAACAATTTCAACAACAAAGGGTCAGTTGGTAGCTTATGAGAGACTAGAGATCAGGGCTACATGATGATCAAAAGAGAAATTTTAGACATAAAAACACGAGAAATACTCATTTTTTCGATTGGGGAGATAAATGAATGATTTTGAGGGTAAAAGAATAATTTGGAGGGGGAAAGTATTACAGACAGTGATGTAAAAGCACCGGTGCTGGTGCCGGTGCCAAATTCAACGAAAAAGCACCGGCACCGGTGCCGCACCGGTGCCGGTGCAATTTTTTCGGTGGCACCGCTGCCTATTTTTAACAAAAATTCGAATATTTTTTTCAATTTCAGTAAAACATGAATTGCAGATGCCACTTTTTGTTCGAGTAAAGGAGGGACACTTCATATATGCACCGCCTAGGTCATAGGTTTGACTACCCACTGGCTGCACACCTATTTTTTCTCTCCTTTTATTTACAAGTTTAGTGTCAAAATGTAGCCAGGTTCTGGGCTTTCTTTTGAGCTATCATACAGATGAAAAATTAGTATTAAGTATTAGCTAAAATTCAAAAAAATTGAACCATGTTCAATTCGATAAATCCTCAATAGGACTATCCCAGTACTTTTCGATAGTATCTTGAACTGACGCTTTTTCGCAATTTTCATATATATACTTCATTTGCAACCTTACACTCAAAATGTAGCCCGGCTACTTGCGTCATTTTCAGCATAGGTTGTATAAACAATGTAAATTCAACTCTCAAAAAATGTCAGTTTCTAAATAATACTGAAATCCTACCCTCAACAGTACTTATTTCTTCCGGGTCAAAAATTTGCTAGCTACCTTGCTTTTCTGAAGTGATTTTGGTGTGAAAAAATTTCTATTTTGTTCCTCATGAAATTTTGACTCTAGAAAGTCACTAAAGCGTTGATAAATACAATAGAATTGGTGGAGGCTCAGGCTATATGAGACTAAGTACTCATCATTTTTGCTGGTTTCCTTTGATTTTGATGTCATTTGCTTGAAATCGCAAAAATTGAGGCAGTTGCTAACAGCGAAGCAGTGCTGGAAATGATCGAAATCGATTGCACGATAGTTTTTGACTCTAAATGTACTAACTGAGTGAAAAAAAAAAAATGTGCACTAGCGGATAATGACAGTCGATTTTGGGCGATCGTATATGAAGTTATAAAAGTTTATGAAGTTTTATTATATATTAATACTATATTAATAGTGCCACTGATTCGCTTTCCTTTGGTTTTTTTGAATTTTAAAAATCTCAGGCTAAGAACCCATTTCAGACCCATTGGATGAAAGAAATGAACAAAAACATTGAACAGTTTTAAAAAAGTCAATTAAAAGCATACTTTTGATTACGGAATGCAATTAAGGAAGTGAGCTGATTTAACAACAACTGAAATATTAAATTGATTTAGTTTTCCCGAAGCTATCACAATCCACTCGTAACCTTGCATCCCTGCTACGTCAGCTAGCGTAGAAAGACTCTTATCAGGTGTCACAATAATACAATAAGGCAAAAAGGCATTCTGGACAACTGCTCGTAAAGCGTCGTGTGCTGATCAATTTCAATAAAATTCATATTTCTGTATAAGCCGAACATTTTTGAAACAACAAAACTCATTCCCGTTGAAAATTGAACTTTTTTACTTGAAAAATGTACTGAATGTGATAGGCACGGTGCCGGTGCAAATGTTCAGCAGGTGCCGGCACCGGTGCGCATTTAAGGCCCGGTGCGGCACCGGTGCCGGTGCCGACACCAGGCACCGGTGCCGTGCGGTGCCGGTGCAAAATTTACATTTTACATCACTGCTTACAGCCATTAATAAAATTTTTAGAAAATCCTGTTGATAAATTTACAGTACACCTTGATAGTGGACACAATCACTTGACTGAAGTGAACGGAGTTAACACTTCTCGCATCAGCGATACTGCACTGTGAAACTCTATCATTCCTCGATTCCAATTTGATTCAATCTAAATATGACCAACCATAAACCTGCTAGTAAAAAAGTAAAAAAGCACTTTTCCCAGTGGTATGGCTGCATTCAAACCCATCGCTTGTTCTTCATCAAAACACTGCCAGCCTGCAATTTTAATCATCTTATGGTACGGGCCCAGGGGGGACAAGGATTTTCAACAAAAAAAAAGGGTGGACCAAGGGAAAAAAGAGGACCTAAAGGAAACAAAACGTATATTGATGAGAGCAGATACAACAAGAATACAAGTAAGATACAGGAGATATTAAACTGTCATAAATGTGCATCGTCCTAGCAGTTACAAGTAAAACGTAAGCGAAGAAGTGCGTAAGGTAAAAAAACATTCATGTCAAACAAAAATTCTCGAAATGTCGAGAATCTCGACGAGAAAGGAAAAATTGAAATCGAGAATCGAGAAAGGCAACATTTTTGAGACGAGAAACGAGAATTCTCGAAATTTTCTTCGTCTCGATGCCAAACTACTTTTTAATGGAATGTTTGACTAACAAAGTTTTACGATAAAGAATTTCATTCTTATAACAGCCCAATCCCTATCAATTTTCTTAATTTGCCACGAACGATTTTTCCTTCTTGACTCTTTCAGTATCAAAAAGTTTTTTTGTTTCGTTTTCAAAAGGCTTAACTGTTTTTTGTATTTGATAATATAAAAAAATTTGCGGTCTTTTTGTGCTGCTTATTTTGTTTAAAAAATTTTTGTCATTGATTTTGCGAGCAGCCGACGATTGCGCCATTTTAAATTGCGCCAATTTCAGATTGCGCCACATTCAAATTGCGCCACTGCGAATTGGCGCCAAAATCGAATTGCGCCACTGCACATTGCGCCATTACAACCCTGCAAATTTCTGGTCATTTTACTGAAATTGGTCATTGAAGGACATGGAAAACAGTCAGCCTGATAGTAAGAAGGGAAAAAATTAGTTGAGATCAGATTAAAAAAAGAATTTGCCTAACTTTGATTAGTGTATATAGTGGCACAATTTGATTTTGGCGCAATTTGAAATGGCGCAATCTGAATTGGCGCAATTTGAAATGGCGCAATCGTCGGTTGCCC
>SADC01000778.1:0-33874 GCA_004194705.1 Ditylenchus dipsaci | reverse complement strand
TTTCATTCTGATTGCTGCTATGATTGTGTAGTTATTTTGGTGACGATCCAGAAAAAAAGTCATCAAAGCGCTTGCGCAAAATTGAGGACAATTTTTCACTTCTCGTAAACAAGCTGTCTCTGTGAAACTTTTCTTTTTTCTCAAAATTAAGTACTATATCGAACATTGTATTACCAAATATTCAAAATTATCACTAAAATTTTCCACTTGTGCTTTTTCAAGAGTTCTATAACATATAATATTTTTTGTCCTTACATGTATTCAAATAAAAAAACTACTGAAAAGTTTTTTAAAAATATAAATAAACAAAAATTTTAAAAATTTGGTGTTCACAATACTGCGACTCCGACTCCCGACTCTGACTGCGACTACTTTGTGAACACGACATTAAAAAGTAGTCGGAGTCGCAGTGTGTTCACAAATGGCGTCGGAGTCGGAGATTCGCAGTATATGAACACTGCACGGAAAAAGTAGTCGGAGTCGCAGTGTGTTCACAATGGCGTCGGAGTCGGAGTCGCAGTATATGAACACTGCACGAAAAAGTAGTCGGAGTCGCAGTGTGTTCACAATGGCGTCGGAGTCGGGTCACAGTATGTGAACAGTTGCATGAAATGGTAGTCGGAGGCACAGGTTTCAATACTCAGGAGTAGTCGGAGGCGGAGTCGGAGCGGAGGCGGAGTCGCAGTATGTGAACGTAGCTTTATTATAGATCGGACCACTGGGCTGGCAAACATCATTTTTTCAACTAAAATTTTTTTTGAACATACACAGTACCACGAAGCCTCAAGATGGGTATGAAGACTGCATAATAAGTTTCATCACGGTGACTTGCCTGAGTGCATGAAGAAAAAAATGCGAGCTGATCAAGAAAGAAGATAAATCATATGAAAAATATGACCATCATGCCTATATCTTTTACATTTAGTTAATGTCAACCTTTATAAGCAGCAAGTATAAGTAAGCATTGAGTGTAGGATGTAAACAAGTGCCAAAATAGTCATTTTCCTTGAAATCAATCAAGAAATAAGACCAGAAGACATCTTGAAGACTGAGAACAATATACTTAAAGCCATCGCCAGTCGCAATTTGAATTGTCGCAATTTGAATTGTTGCAATTTGAATTCGTCGCAATTTGAATTGTCGCAATTTAAATTGTCGCAAGCTACTCCTGCCCAAATTCGCCGACAGGTATATTCGCCGACAACTTTTAAATTGTTTCACTATCGATCAGACGAAACTTTAACTATAACGTTCCACCCTGGGGCTGGCCTCAGATGAAACGTTATACGGACGTTATACGGAGTCCTTATAAACGGACAAGCTTTATTGAACGTATATAGATCCAAACGTTATGAGGGGTTATCGTTATATTAGAGGTTTTGACTGTATTCTAAAAGATTATTGATTATCATACAATTATACCCAAAACAGTGTCCGAAAAGGTTTCTGCGTACCAAGCATCGAATATGTCGACCCAAAGCCTCCCTTGGGTCTTGCGAATCCAGGTGCCGCCACGTGGTTCACCAGGCTTACTGTCCGAAAAAACTAGTTTATGATTATTATTCAGAAAAAAAACAATTTGGCTATCACTAGGATTCGAACCTGCAACCTGAAAAAATTGGAGGGTTATTGGCTGGATTGGGAGTCAACCTATCGGCCGGGTATTCATTCATCTCCAGATATCTCCATCCGCCTGAGCATAAGGTACGAAAACCTAGACCACTTCCACCTGAGCACCGATATCTAGGTACAAACCCCTGAGACCAGCTGGACACCACTCCAGAACTGGGTTTCTAACTGGGGTTCCCCCATTTCGATGCCGCGCCGTTTCGATGCCGCGCCCATTTCGATGCCGGGATATTTCGATGCCGCACCAAATCATCCTGCGACGCGAAAGTAATAGGCAGCCGGCCACCCTATCACAGGAACTACTGAATCTCACCTAGCCGAACGCTGAAAGCTAGTGTGGTAATTCTTGCGACCTGTGGAAATCCGTCTAAATGGCCTGAAATATGATGTGTGGTTAAATTTGAAAGGCTCAAATTGTTTTACCCCGTCAAATTATTCTTTTACCCCGTCAAATCGTAAAATGTTTTTTATCTCCAAAAGTTTTTAATTTTTTTCAACATTTTCACATCAAAATGTAGCCCTGGATCTCCGGCTTTCTAACAAGCTATCGACTGAATTTCTGTTTCAAAAAAATTAAGAAAAAGTCTTTGTATGGACCAAATTTTTCAAAAAATTTGGTCTATAAAATGACTTTTTTCTCTAACTTTTAAATATCTCAGTGAGTTAGTTAATGACTGGTTGGAAAGCTGAGATCCCGCTACATGCTGATATAACAAATTATAAAAAATTGAAAGAAAAAGTTTAAGAAATACTCAAAAGAAATAAATCTTTACGATTTGACGGGGAAAGTATCTACCAGCCAATTTAAAAAACGAAACATGATATTAGGTAGAGATGGCGACGGGACGGGATCCCGTCCCGCCCCCCCGATGTTTGGCCCAAAATCCCGTCCCGTTATCCCGCCCGTTTTTTTCGAAAATCCCGTCGTAATTTGCCTAACTTTGCCTATTTTTCGGTCAAGGGAGTAATTACCCCTATGACCGCACCTCCCCCTCCCCTAAAATATAATCCAACCAGAGTTTTGAAACTTTCTGAAAAACAAACCATTTCGAGAAAACAAAAAATTTCAAAATAGAAGAAACATTTTATTATTTTTAGCAACAGGGTGACCAAGCTGTTTTCATTGAAAAAAAACGACAGGGGGAACCAAAATGTCTTCGGCACCGGCAACTCCAGTAGAACCGGAGTAATCTTAAAATCAGCGAGGCAGAAATTTTAATCTTTTTGAAGAGAGTCTTAACGCAGTTGAATTATTGTTATTGAAATTATTTTGCATCGATGTATGTTAGAAATTTCAATAAAAAACATCCTTTTGAAGCGCTGGGGCCACTAATACTGTGAAATTAACGATAAAAGAAAAATCCGTTTTTCGGGCGGGATCCCGCCGGGATCCCGTTTTTTTTAACTCAAAATCCCGTTCCCGTTCCGTTTTTATTTGGCCGAAAATCCCGTCCCGTTATCCCGCCCGCCCCCATTCGCCATCTCTAATATTAGGTATTGTCAAAAGTTCGCAGCGTTTTTTTCAAAAGCCATATTTATGGCATTGCGTTTTTACAATAGATTTTCATCAATTTTTCAAAAGTTCACCACTCCTTTTGTAGCTGAGAATCTGGCTACAAATGAGTGGTAAAACTTTTGAAAAATTGATAAAAAATCTATTGTAAAAACGCAATGCCATAAATATGGCTTTTGAAAAAAAAATGCTGCGAACTTTTGACACGCCCTAATATCATACGTGGAACTGTAAGAGGAGCTGAATTTGATAAGACCAAATTTGAGGTTTTCCCCATCCTACAAGCCGGTACATAAGGGGTACCACCTGGTCAGGTGGATATCCACCAGATAGCCTCAAAAAATCCCGATGTTTTAAGCAATCCATGTGGATATCCACCCTGGTCGGTAATTGTCTCCCCCCGACATATATCCTCATATTCGTACGCGGATTGCAACATTTTTCCTTACGAAGAGAAGGGAGAGCTAATCCTTATTGAAAATCCTGACAGAGGGATGGCTATAGTCTGGCTAGCAAACCACTTCACCACACCCTCTAAGCACGCCTTTGTATATCCCCACTCAACAACCCAAACACCGATACTTTTGACTTTTATCCTTTGCAATGTGGAGTGTGCTGGTCTTTGCCGCGAAGCGGCCTATCATTGGCCGTTTAGTGGCATAGTATCACCCATTCAAATCTTTTTGAATACAGTATGTATAATTATATCATATGGCAGAAAGAATTTAGCGGGCATCGAAATGTCCGGCATCGAAATGTCCCGGCATCGAAATGTCCCGGCATCGAAATGTCCCGGCATCGAAACGGCGCGGCATCGAAATGTCACGTACCGCATTTTTAGATGTGCAAAAAATGAAAGGATGTATTTCTTCTTACCGCAAAACACTTGAAAATTACCGCAAATCATTTTTTTATTACCGCAATTTGATTTTCCGCAAAATACTTTTATTACCGCAAAATACTTTTTTTCTTACCGCAAAATACTTTTTTCTTACCGCAAAATACTTTTTTCTTACCGCAAAAATACTTTTTTCTTACCGCAAAAAATTTTCTCGTCGTTTTTAGTCAAAATTTTGCGGAATTTGAATTTATCAGTCAGGAAAACAACTTGATCCCTCAGAATCCCACCCCAGAATGGCCAGAAGCCCTGAAAGTTGGTTTTTTTTCGGTTTACTAAAGGGGGGTAAACTTTTTGCGAAAAATTCGATTGAGCGGATCAGATTTCGGGTCCGATCGCTCAATCGCTCACAATCCACCCTGAACACACTCGAAACCACCATAAACTGGAATTCTGAGCGATTAAGCCGATCGGACCCGAAATCTGATCCGCTCAATCGAATTTTCGCAAAAAGTTTACCCCCCCTTTAGTAAACCCCGAAAAAACCAACTTTCAGGGCTTCTGGCCATTCCGGGGTGGGATTCTGAGGGATCCGAGTTATTCCGCGGTAAGAAAAAAGTATTTTGCGGTAAGAAAAAGTATTTTGCGTAAGAAAAAAGTATTTTGCGGTAAGAAAAAAGTATTTTTGCGGTAAGAAAAAAAGTATTTTTGCAGTAAGAAAAAAGTATTTTGCGCGGAAAATCAAATTGCGGTAATAAAAAAATTGATTTGCGGTAATTTTCAAGTGTTTTGCGGTAAGAAAAAATATTATCAAAAATGAAATTAAATCGTTTTCCAGCTGAGACAACTCAAATTCTGAAAAAGTTTTGATAAATTTGTGAAGAGACGTTATTCGGAGAGTCGTTTATGAGGTTTGGACCGGCTCTAATGGGACGTTAATCAGAGAAGACGTTAATCAGAGAGGGAAATTAATCGGAGATTAGTTAATCAGCAGGTCGTTAATCAGAGAGTAGACTGTAGTCAAGTCAGGTTGGTGATTCGAGTTACGAATTGGAGTTCGCAGTTTTGGGCAAAAGTACGAAACCAAAAAAAAGAAAAAATCGCAGAAAAAATTTAAAGCACATCCTACATTCTTTCTTCCACCTACCTTCTTTATTCAGACGACATAATGGAAGAACAAACACTATCAACAGGAACATCACCAACAAAAAAATAACACCTTTGAAATCAACAACATATACTGACACGTAATTAACTAGGTGAGGCCTTGACCTTCCTAAACTGAACAGGAATTCTGGACGAAATCAGCTATTTCTTTGCGCCTTTCCAGCTCGGTCCTGCCTTTTAGACTGTCTAATATCTGAAAAGTACACCATTGTCAACCACACCACATATCATAAATTAACAGGGCAATTATTGTCGGTTTAAATGGATAAGAGATGAAAGATTACGATTTTGTGTCTATCGAGCACCCACCACTACTTCTACGACCTAAAAATGATAATTTACACTGAAGAAACTGGAAAAATCAACTTCGACTTTGTCAAACAGCTGAAAAATGTCACCCTACTTTTCCGATTCTTGGATAATAAGGTGGTGATTCTGGCCAGACTTCCCTCATACCATTGAACCATATAGGCAAAAGCGTTGGCGGTGTCTTCGACTCAGATATTAACCTACACACAAGGATTAAAATCATCTTTGAAAATTATAGAAAAACGAATTACCTAGCGATCCCCACCTGAAACGGAAATCTCTTAGTTTTAAATTATGTGAATCATGGTACCTAGCTTACTTTATCCGAATAGGAACCTTAGTGACTTTGCCTTCTGGAAACATGTGCACCCACCCATTTTTCGAGAGAGCGTCAATGCCTGAAAAGCTTTCTAAGAACGAACCACAAAACTGAGAAAAAATTACAAAAGTCTACACCCGGCTGAAAAACACCATCTCCTCTGACACAGGGCACGCACCGACAAGAGAGAAAAAACTTAAACAGATGTTTTTACATTATGCTACGGAGTATTTAAGACTTTTTATAGATTACAAATCAAAAAGGGCAGCTCACTATGTATGCAGAGGCTTTGTGAAACATATATTATGCGCAGTGAGAGTGTATCGCCAGCGATCAATATTTCTGAAGAATTCTCTGAACGAGAATACATCTGAAAAGTAAAGACTTTAACAATTGATTTTCGATATAAGACCACTTCTCCGGACCATCAATGGCCCTAAATTGATTAGGGATGAGGACGAGACCGACACTAGGTAAATATTTTGATAATAAACGTAAAAAAACAGGATCGGACCGGGATCATGGCCCGGTGCCGGCGAAAATCCCGGTTCCAAAGTCGTGAAATTAATTTGAAAATGACACGATCTAGAATATCTGGCCATATTGCCCTAAACTCCCCGAACCCTGTTTCATCATCCCTAACATCGAAGTTGGTCTTATATCATTTTTTGTTCTTCGTCGATCAATCAAATAATACAGGGTGTCCAAGAAATTTTATACACTTTGGAGAGTCATAACTTTTTTTTTGGAGTGAATTTTAAAAACAGTCAGCGCAGATCGACTCAGAATCGCATGACAATTTTTATTATATAAAGTCAAAAACACGATTTTCGCTTGGTCCCCCCTGTGTTTCGGGTCCTGGACTTTGGATGGTCTCTGGATGGGCAAGCCAAACCACAGGGGAGACCAAGCGAAAATCGTGTTTTTGACTTTATATACCAAAAAAATTGTCATGCGATTCTGAGTCGAGCTGCGTTGACAGTTTTTAAAATTCACTTTTAAAATTCACTTCACTTCTTCACTCCAGAAAAAAAGTTATGACTCTTCAAAGTGTATCGAATTTCTTGGTACACCCTGTATTTTTACGGGCTCCTTTTCAAGGATGTTTTTATTTGGAAGCTCCACTGTAGACAGTTTTACACAAAGATCCTGCTTCGAACGGTCAGTAACTACACTTCTGACTATAAATTTTAGTGAGGTCTCACAACGCCTCTAGCAGTTGTCTGGGTTTAGACAGCCGTCTGTCTAAAAGCGATGTCTGTCGACTCTTTAATGCGGAGAATAATTATGGACACAAATAATTCCAAGCAACTTTTCCGGTGCATTGTACAGTCGACGCTCGATATAACGTACCCCCTGGGACCAGCCGCAGGGGTTCGTTATATCGAGCGTACGTTAAATCGAGAGCCCTTGACCAAATTTTTTTTAGAGTCGTTGTATTCAAGAGTTTATCCTAACAACTACATTTTTTTTACAAATAAGCAACATTGAAAAAAACATGAATAAGCTGGAAGGAAAACAGGACTATTTTTTTTCTCTCAATAGGTTCTTTGGCTGTAATTATAGTCGTGTTGAGGGTCAACATTTTCGAAAAGTACTAAAATATCAATTTTTGAAGGAAAAGTGCCAAATCTGATATTTGTGATTCTCACTCATTTCTTGAGTTCTACAAGATGGCTTTAACAGAAATTCAAAATTCTGTCTCCACACAATTTTAGCAAAATTTGACCCCTATGTTGACCTTAATTGACCCTCAACATTTTTACAGACCGATTTTTATACGTCAAAGTTTCATGATTCACTCGGAAAAACTGCTTACATTTTCGTGTACAGCTCAAAAAATGGAAAAGGATAATTAATTTTAAAAATAAACAAATAATAAGAAAATCATTTACATTTATTGAATTCAATAAAATGCTGACCCTAAATGTTGAATTCGACTATAATCAATTACTTTCACAAAGAACTAATTATGCTGATCGCACTTCCGAACGATTGCTGGGCCAACATCGTGCCTTTATGTTTTCTGGGAAAAATGACGCGGCGCACATTGCTAACAGCGCTCATAATATATTTGTCAAACGTGAAAAATGAATAATATTACGCAAAAGCTAGAAACAAAATGACTGTGGTGGTTCCGATTCATAGTCTGATGGCTCTTAGATGGGCAAGGTCCAACCACATGTGATCAAGCGGGAATCGTGTTTTATACATAAAAATATTCTCGCGAGAATAATTTATTTACAATAAATAAAATTTCGAAAATAAAACTAGGAAAACTTAGGGCATTTTCAAACGCTAAAATTTCTTGCCACATCCTGAAAATAAATTGAAAAAAGTTAGAGAATTGAATCTGTGAAACTTTGGCTGAAATTTGAAAATAAAACACAATTTTGTATTGGAATTTGTAAAAGTTCGTTATACCGAGCGTCATTTCATTAGTCGGGACCACCCTAGGTGTTCGTTATATCGAGTGTTTGTTGTATTGAGCGTTCGTTATATAAAGCGTCAGTTTGACTATGTTTAGAACAAATCCAACCAAACCAAAAAAAATTAGTTCGTTATATCAAGAGTTCGTTATATCGAGAGTTCGTTATATCGAGCGTTGACTGTATATGAATGCCCATATCGACTGAAACAAGAAATACTTACGCCAAAATAGAGGATCATCCTGAAAACGGTTTAAAATTTTAGCAAACGAAGTTAATAATGATACAGAAATACTGACCACATTGCTTCGATGATTTGAGACTGTAATCAAAGGCCTAAAAATTCACAAATAAATATCGAATCTTATTTCTCTACAAAAATATTCACTTCGAAGTGTCCTCAAGAAGATTGAGAAAGGTCTGCTTGTTTCTAACCACCATTTTGTTTAACCCTGCGAAAATAGCATTAGACTAGACCAAAGAAAAATAACCCTGTTTCCCTACCGCAGAAGAGAGTCCTAAAATATGTGTTTAAATTACAAGCTGGCATAGAGTGATTATTTACAAACTTTGAAGTTAAGTAGACCAGCGACAGCGTCAACCTCGACTTAATCTTGTAAAACAGCGAAGGTTTTTTGGGAAACGGCCACTCAAAGTTCAATCCAGTCGGTATTGGCGGTGGCGGCTTTGCGGACATATTTGCTAAAAAGTTTGATTTCAAAAAGTTAAAAATGTGGTCGAATCTCAATTTCAGGCCAACCGTCTGCAAATTAAGAAATTATATACAGTCAAAGCTTTATACAACGTAATTAAAGGGACTGGCCGAAAAGTTACGTTGTATGGAGTAACGCTGTATGGAGTTTACGCTATGTAGAGTTTACATTATACGGAGTTTAATCCACTAAAATTTCACAAAATCTACGCTTATCGTATTTTCTCTAATATACCGACCAGTCGGTTTATTTTTAAACCTCTGTGAAATCGGGGAAATTTCTGGTCAATCTCGAAATTATCGGTGAAAATCCAAAATCAAAGAAGCGGAATCGGTAGAGCCCGAGGGAGCCAAGAAAACGCAAAAACAGCTTTTCAAAATATTTACTCTGCCCTGAGATATAGACCTCAAAGTAGAGGGGTCGGTTTGTTAGAGAGGGTTGGTATATTAGAGAAAATACAGTAATAGAGTTTTCTACTGGTAGCCTGCCATACAGGCTTGGATTATAAGTACTTTGTATGTTTTAGTTAGAAGACTTCTATGTTATAACAAGAAGCAGTTTTTTAGCCGTAACATTGTCTACTTTGTCAAAAAAAGCTAAACTACAGGATCGGCATTTTAATCAGCGCAGCGCCTTTTTAAGCTTCGGCTGCTTCTCATAGCCATGTTCAGGAAGGGGCGAGGGTGGTGGAGCTGCGTTCTGGCACCTCAATCTCTGTTACATCGATTTTACGAAAACCAACTTGGTGTTGAGATAGTTAGCACGAAAAGCTAAGCTGTTTGCTGAGATCCGTTAGATTTTTTGCTGATGTCTTGACATTTAGAAATATAAATGAGTAAACACATGACGGGGTAGATACATGACAGGGCGCTTCTTGCTAGGAGACTCCTAGTAGGAGTAGACATTGCGATTTTCATTCAAAGTATACAAAGCCTACTGGCTCATTTATAAACGTTGTCGTTATCATTGTAATATTTTTTCATAAAAGCATTTTTGCGCCAACGACGACGACAACGACGACAACGACGACTTATTTATAAAAAACTAGAAGCGCCGCAGCGGCAAATGCCGCTGTTCGTTGGGTGTTGAAAGTGCGTCAAAGCCCATGCTGGTAGTTTGGTGTTGCGATTCGTGTACTTGCTGGTGGTTGGGGTGTATCCACATGGTTGCCTGCTGGTAGTTAGCGTGTATTCACGTGCGTACCCACTGGTAGTTCTATGCCACGGGTGGATCAGGCGTATCCAAGTCGGTACCCAATAATAGTTATATGTTCGCAGGTACTTCGGGTGTGTTCAACTGGGTGCCCGATAGTAGTTGCAAGCCCGCAGTTACTACGGGCGTATCCAATGGGGTACCCGATGGTAGTTGCAAGCCCGCAGGTACTTCGGGTGTATCCAAGTGGGTACCCAATGGTAGTTGCAAGCCCGCAGGTACTTCGGGCGTATCCATGTGGGTACCCGATGGTAGTTGCAAGCCCGCAGGTACTTTCGGTTGTGTTTAACTGGGTACCCGATGGTAGTTGCAAGCCCGCAGGTATTTCGGGCGTATCCAAGTGGGTACCCGATGGCAGTTGCAAGCCCGCAGGTAATTCGGGCGTATCCAAGTGGGTACCCGATAGTAGTCGCAAGCCCGCAGGTACTTCGGGCGTATCCAAGTGGGTACCGATGGTAGTTGCAAGCCCGCAGGTACTTCGGGCGTATCCAAGTGGTACCCGATGGTAGTTGCAAGCCCGCAGGTACTTAGGGTGTGTTTAACTGGTACCCGATGGTGGTTGCAAGCCCGCAGGTACTTCAGGCGTATCCAAGTGGATACCCGATGGTAGTTATAATACCGCAAGTAATTCGGGCGTATCCAAGTGGGTACCCGATGGTAGTTGCAAGCCCGCAGGTACTTCGGGTGTGTTTAACTGAGTACCCGATGATAGTTGCAAGCCCGCAGGTACTTCGGCGTATCCAAGTGGGTACCCGATGGTAGTTGCAAGCCCGCAGGTACTTCGGGCGTATCCAAGTGGGTACCCGATGGTAGTTGCAAGCCGCAGGTACTTAGGGTGTGTTTAACTGGGTACCCGATGGTGGTTGCAAGCCCGCAGGTACTTCAGGCGTATCCAAGTGGATACCCGATGGTAGTTATAATACCGCAAGTAATTCGGGCGTATCCAAGTGGGTACCCGATGGTAGTTGCAAGCCCGCAGGTACTTCGGGTGTGTTTAACTGAGTACCCGATGGTAGTTGCAAGCCCGCAGGTACTTCGGGCGTATCCAAGTGGGTACCCGATGGTAGTTGCAAGCCCGCAGGTATTTCGGGCGTATCCAAGTGGGTACCCGACGGTAGTTGCAAGCCCGCAGGTATTTCGGGCGTAACCAAGTAGGTACCCGATGGTAGTTGCAAGCCCGCAGGTATTTCGGGCGTATCCAAGTGGGTACCCGACGGTAGTTGCAAGCCGCAGGTATTTCGGGCGGTTCGGCTTTTTGGTGGTTTCGGTGAGCCAGAAGAACGAAATCGGTGGTTTGGGTACGGTATTGGTGGTCTGGGTGTGCCCACGTGGTTTGAGCCCCCTCACGGTGGTTTGGCGCCGACATTAGTAGTTCGGGTGTGTCTACGTTGTTAAGGCCCAATATTGGCGGTTTGAGAGTGTGCACGTTGTTTGGTTCCCATATTGGTGGATCTGGTGTGCCCACGTGGTTCGAGCCTCATCCTGGTGGTTTGGCCCCATTCTGGTGTTCTGGGTCCCATCCTGATGCTTCGGGTGCGCTCACGTGGTTCTAGCCACGTTCTGGTTGTCTGGGCCCGATACTGGTGCCACCATGGTGTGCTATCAGGCAACCTACCTACCCTGCTGGGAATCTACCTGCCCCACCTAGGTACCCTACCAGGCCGCCTAGGTACCTACCCGGCTACCTACCTACCCTACCAGACCACTTACCCACCCTACCAGGCCATTTGACTACCCTACCAGGCCACCTACGTACCCTACCTGCCGACCTACATACCCTTTCGGGGAACCTATTAAATACATACCCTACTGGGAATCTACCTACCCCACCTGGCCACCTAGGTACCCTATCAGGCCACCTAGGTTCTCTAACCGGCCACCTATCTACCCTACCGGACCACTTATCCACCCTAACAGGTCACCTACGTACCCTACCAGGCAGCCTACATACCCTACTGGGAATATACCCACCCCAGCTGGCCACCCAGGTACCCTACCATGCCACCTACATACCCTACCAGGGCACCTACATACCCTACCTGAACACTTACATACAACACCAGGATGC
This sequence comes from Ditylenchus dipsaci, assembly GCA_004194705.1. Lineage (NCBI taxonomy): Eukaryota > Metazoa > Nematoda > Chromadorea > Rhabditida > Anguinidae > Ditylenchus > Ditylenchus dipsaci. The sequence continues at coordinate 21,677 of SADC01000778.1, read as the reverse complement.
CTACTAACAATAAACTACACTAACTAATCCTTTCGAGACAAAATAATAATGCATGCTACCACCAGGATTCGAACCATTTTGCATGCCTTGGTCCCCCAAGGTAATCGAAAATTGACCCAAAAATGCCTTGGTCCCCCCTATGGTTTCGGCAACTTTCAACTGGCCATAACTTTTTTTTCACGCGACTGATCCTAACTTTTGGAAGTTTTTCAAGAAGGAAACCGACCACGAGGAATCGAATGGTGTAATCAGAATTCCGATACGATAAGCGGAACTACCTAAACATTTTTTGTGACGTACAGACAGACAGACAGACAGATCCAGCGCTATAGTAAAGGGGGAATCCGACGACAACGCCAACGACAACAAAAATTTGTCGTCTAAATTAAACAAATTTTGCATTTCAAGGCGAAATTGTGAATACCAACCATATTTTCGGCTGTAGGAACTTTCGTAAGAAGACAATTTCGTAAGAGCGGATTTTCGTAAAAGCGAATTTTCGTAAGAAATTTTTTTTCTAAAGAGCGAATTTTCGTAAGAAACTTTTTCGTAACAGCGAATTTTCGTAACAAGCTTTTTCGTAACGCGGTTTTCAGTAACATTAGTGATATGTTAAGTTGCTTTTTTTTGCTTTTTGATCCTCCTTTGATGTTTCTTATAGCTTCTGTGATGTTTTGACCAAAAATAGTCAAGAAAAAATGAAACACTCAGAGGGTGGAATTGAATCACTGGTGAAAAAAAATTCATCCCATCAACTTACCTACTGCACCATACATGATTACTACTCATTTGCGCAAAACTCATTTGCGCAAACTCATTTGCGCAAACTCATTTGCGCAAATTTTTTAAAGTTACAGGTTCGAATCCAGGTGGTAGCAGAAAGTATTTTTTCTTGAATAACAACCATAAACTAGTTTTTATAAGATCAGTACACCTCAGGTTGGATAGAAGGTCCACCTGGTACTTCTTTTGAATAGGCATCCAGCTTTATAAACGTTGTCGTTTTTGGAAGCTTTTGGAAGCTTTTGGAACATGAAAAACGTAAAAAATTTTTTGATCCAAGTGGACGACCACTTGGTTTTGTTATACCTAGGTGGTCGTACCCAGGTTGAAGAACTCAGGTAAAACTCCTGGGTAGTAATATTTTCGTCTTATAAAGAACTCTTAAAATTTAAAATTTTTTCTATGATCCAACGTCAGTTCCACTGGATAATCCATGCACCAACTAAACCAAGTGGTCGTCCACTTGGATCAAAAATTTTTTTACGTTTTTTATGTTCCAAAACTTGTTTTTTGGACGAATTCAGGCATGCTAAAGATGGTTTGATAGTGGTAAAATGCCGTTTCGTCGAGTATTTTTTGAGTATTCGGCAATGATTGATTTTACCCAAACTGGATTTTACCAAAACTCAAGAAATACCCTACAAAACGGTATTTTACGACTATCAAACCATTTTCAGCATGCCTGAATTAGTCCAGAAAACAAGTTTTAAGGCCCGAAAAAGTAAAAAAAGTTTTCGCTCCAGGTTTTTGCTTCAAGTGGACGACCACTTGGTTTGGTCGGTTAAGACTAAAAAATTAAAATTACACCAAAATTTTTACTGAAAGTGAGAGTCCAAAAAAGTCATTGAATACACTGAAAGTGAATATAAGACTGAGAGGCCAATTTTTCCTATTGGGTACAACACTGAGAGTGAGAGGAGAAACCACTAATTGGATACGTGGCCTTACAGGACTACTCCAGGACTAGGGTTTCTATTTCAAATCGTGTTCAGGACACGATTCTGAATAAGGTATGATACCTTCAAAGTTATTCCAGTGAAGAAAAAATAATTTCTGCTACCACCTGGATTCGAACATGTAACTTTAAAAAATTTGCGCAAATGAGTTTTGCGCAAATGAGTAGCAGTGTTTTCAAAAGTCATAGGCATAGTTTCAAAGTCATAGTCATAGGCATAATTTTAAAGTCATAGACATAGTTTGACTAGAATTTGACTGTAACTATGTTTATGACTTTGAAATTATGCCTATGACTATGACTTTGAAACTATGCCTATGACTTTTGAAAACACTGATGAGTAGTAACGCCATACATGCCACTGATGGAAATAGCTATGTGTAGTATATAATATATGAATTCTAGCTCGGAGTTTTTCACCATGCTTTTGGGTGTTTCTGCTGGTCTCCTAATGGATGAAAAATCCGGGGGTCAACTAATTATCAAAATTTTCAGTCATATAACCTATGCTTACCAACTTTGTGCTCATACACTTAATATACATATAATTAACTGTTCGAAGTGTCAAACAGTGACAGAAAGGCCAAAACAATGAATCAGATGAAATCCTGAATTAGTAAAATTGATTAAAAGTGAAAAAAAATTCGATTATTTCCTCTTACGAAAGAAATTCGTTACGAAAATTCGCTGTTACGAAAAAGTTTCTTACGAAAATTCGCTGTTACGAAAAAGTTTTTTACGAATTTTTGCTGTTACGAAAATGTTTCTTACGAAAGTTCGTTCTTACGAAAGTTCGCTCTTACGAAATTGTCTTCTTACGAAAGTTCCTACAGCCATATTTTCCATACGTTTTCCCTCGAAATTTCGACTGAAAATTCAAAATTTGTCAAATTTGGAATCAAAAATTTCGACCCTACTATAGAATACACGCGCCACCCCCCCCCCCCCAAAATCCGACCTTTTAAAACTTAAGTAAAAAGTACCCAAATTTATGTCCCAGGCCCCGGAAAATGTGCGCAAACTCTTCATTAGTCACAACTTCCGTACGCTGGCCTACCCCAAGCCTAAGGGCTAAGCCTAAACTTGTTGTTTGCAAGGGTAGTTACAGCGATTTTATAAGGTCGGATTTTTTGGGGGGGGGGCTGTATTCTATAGTAGCGCCAAAATTTCGTTGTCGTTAGCCTCGTCGTTGTAGTTGGATATTTTATAAATAGGTCGTCGTTGTCGTCGTCTTTGGCGTTGTTGTTGGCGTAAAATTGCCTTTATAAAACATTTTCCCAACGACAACGTTTATAATGAGCCATACAGTCGACGCTCTCTATAACGACGCTCTTTATAACGGCTCGCTCTTTATAACGACTCGGGAAAAACAGCTATTTGGTCCCGTATGACTACATTCACGTCAAAATGCCGCTCTTTATAACGACGCTCTCTATAACGAGTCGGTTTAGCCGGTCCCTTGAGAGTCGTTATAGAGAGCTTCGACTGTAGGTCGACCGGAATGTTCGTGCGGTTATTTTCAAAAGATCTTATTGTGGCATTGTATTTTTTCTATAGATTTTAAAATTATTTTTTGAAAGTTGACCAACCCAGTCTGGCATATCATACCCATAATTCAGGACTGCAAATTATTTTAAGAGTACTAACTATAATTTATCAAAACTCTATATGCATTGTGTTCAAAAATTGTGTTAAAGCATGATCCATATAGACTATTTGCTTCAAAATTAAAGATTTCAATTTTCGCGCTAATTTTAATTTTCAATGTTTAAAAAGTCAAAATTCTGTCGAAAATTCTCAAAAAGTTTGCTCCAAATGTTTTTCAGCGCAAAAAGTTGCCCTAGAAACACGACTCATCTATGTTTCCTATCGAGACAAAAAAAAATCGAATTTTGGCATGAACTCAAATTCCCTACAAAATTCAAAAGTTTCGAATTTTTTGAACAATTTGCTAGCTTGCGTGCAACTTAACTCAATTTTCACTCATCATATCGTCCCAAGCTTTTTTTGTTGAAAGTTTGAAATTTGTTTGAAAGCTGACATGTTCTAGGGTGCCCTTTCCAGGAGCCCAGCTCGAAAAACTTTTTGAACGACCCTAAAAATCAAAAAAAAAAAAAATTTGCCCTCAAAAATTGGACAGAAAAGTTGGGCTAAAAAATTTTTTTCCATACTTCCCGTGAAAAGTTGCTCGAGAGATGTGCAAAAATTTTTCAAAAAAGTGCCCGGAACACGAAGATCAATTAGCTTTGCAGTTAAATGAGTTTTTTTCTATAAGGGTAACGGGGTATATACATTTCCACGAAAAAGTTGCATTTGCAACTTTCTCGTGGAAACGTATAACGCCAAGTTTATACGCGCCAATTCAAAAAATTATCGCATTTTTTTTTTTTTTTAACACTGCAAGGCCTGGTCCGGCCAACATAGACTCTGGATAGAGCAGAATGCGCTGATAACGATGGCGCGGGTCCTTTTCGCTTCATTGACGGGTTACGTAGGTGTAAAGATGCCCAGGAGGTAACAAATTGTGTATGGTCAAAATTTAGCTGGATAACCGATTGTTTTCAAGTGGTGCGCCTTCATTGGTCTACTACGCTTACACTTCTTATATACTTATAGAAATAAGCTTTCAAATGTTAATAAGCGCAGGCGGTTTCGATTGGTATAGTTGAGATAAATTTATATAGTTGAGAGGAATTCAAAATTTGACTGTATTTTTTAAATTTTTAGCACTGTGTTTAAAGTAAATCGATTACGCTGAACACGAATTCTGTGTCAAAATCAATGATTTTACTAGTAGGAAAAAACTAAAGAGAGATTTTGCGTTACAACTTATTCATTTATTTTGCACATTTGGTCACAATTCGATGATAAGATATTGTTGTATTATATTTCAAAATGAACGCCAGATTCTGGTCATTTTTTTTCTTTATTATTCGGCTATATGTCATCTTTACACAAAGTTATGGCTCGTAGAAAGTCAGTGTAAAAGGTTTTGAAAATCCCAGCCCGAACAAATAAGTAGTGATTCATCTTAACTACACAAATCAAACAGAAAGCGCTTATTATCATTTGAAAGCTTATTTCTATAAGTATATAAGAAGTGTAAGCGTAGTAGGCCAATGAAGGCGCACCACTTGAAAACAATCGGTTATCCAGCTAAATTTTGTCCATACACAATTTTTTACCTCCTGGGCCTCTTTACACCTACTTAACCTGTCAATAAAGCGAAAAGGACCCGTGCCATCGTTATCAGCGCATTCTTCTCTCTCCAGAGTCTATGTTGGCCGGACCAGGCCTTGAAGTGTTAAAAAATTTAAAAAAATGCCATATTTTTTGAATTAGCACGTCTTTTGGTTAATTGAGAATAGGGTTTAATCGTCTCCCAAGTGATTTTCATAAGCTTAATTAAAACGGTAAAAAAATGTTTCCTAACAATTTCCACACTAAAAAGTTAATTTTCTCAAAAAATTGGACACCAAAATTTGACCAATTGCCTTGGTCCCCCAAGGTGAAATAACTTATATTAAGGTATCCTATCACATTTTGATCACTGGAGCTTGGGAAAAAGAATCTTTTATCAAGTCTTGCGAATCTTGCTCAGAGTTATGTGTAAGGTAAGTGAGTGCGCGCATCTCTAACCAACCAAGCCCCCTGCCTTGTGTTGACCATTATCAGGGGCCCTACTCACTCTCCAGGTACTTTTCGCAGCAGAAAAAAGTATTTAAAAAATAAACTTTTGCGAAAATTCGATTGAGCGGATCAGATTTCCAGTCAGATGGGCTAAATCGCTCAGAATGCCACCCTGAATCATTCTCAACCATCTTAAACCACCCTAAGCACGGATTTAGAGTACTTAGATACTGCCTTGGAGCAATTTAGGATGGGTTGGGGTGGTTTCAGATGGTTTAGAATGATTTAGGATGAAATTCTGAGCGATTCAGCCCATCTTACTGGAAATCTGATCAGCTCAATCGAATTTTCGCCAAAAGTTTACTCCCCTTTGGTAAACCCTCAAAAAAAACCAACTTTCAGGGGCTTCTGGCCACTCCGGAGAGGTATTCTGAGCGATCAAAGTTATTTTTTGAATATAAAATTCGAATTCCCGCAAAATTTAATGCAGTATTTGACTAAAAATTCAGATTTGACGGGAGATTTGCATATTTTGACGGGAGATTCACATAATTTGACGGAGATTTACATATTTTGTTTGAAATTTGAACTTAAAAACTTAAAAATAAATTTGACGGGAGATTCACATATTTTGACGGGTGTTTTCAATTTGAACCAATGAAAAACAGCTCAAAAACAGCATTATACGACTTTCCTCTCGAGACAAAAATAAAAAACATCTAAAATTCAAAAGAAGGCCCAATATTAGGGTTGGATAATGAAGAATTCTCCGGAGAATTCTCTGGAGAAATTCTGCTGCATTTTACGAAGATAATTTAATGACTGATACCTCATTGGAAACTAGAATCGCAACGCTACATAACAAAAAAATAGTCAAAAAAGTATGCATGCACGTAGTGGTGTTCAAACCATTCGGACTATAAAATGTACCCCCCCCCCTATTTAAAAAAAATTATTTAAAATTTCTGAATCTCTGAATCAAATGTTATACACGGTGTCCAATAACTGCCTCATTTTCGATTTTTTTGTCAAGAGCTTTCGCATAGATTGAAATCCAAAATTGAGATTTCAGCAAACAATTAGAACATAGTATAGCCGAAAAAAACTAAAAAAATTAATTTAGAGAGAGAATATATCGACCCGAACATCTGTAAATAAAAGATTAGTTAAAAGTAGAGTTGTACAATTGACTATTCATATGGTCAATTGACCGCGATTCAGTCAAATTGACTAGAATCTGGTCATTTTGAATGGTCAAATGACATCAATTGACCGGTCAATTGTACAACCCTAGTTGAAAGTTCATAAAAATGTAAAAAGCCGGAAGCCTAAGCCGGAATTAAAAAAATTGTGCAATTTTATTGGAAACCCTGCAGTACAAAAGAGTTTGATAACTCATCAGACAGCCAAAAGAAGCCTGGTCATTCACTTCCTATTCTTTCGCCAGGTTAATAAAGAAGGAATTAATCAAGAAAAATCTGAAACTCAGCCAAAATAATCAATATAAATTTTTTTTGAAAATCCGGAATCCGGTATGGATTCCTGGCTTTGAAATTTCCGGATTCCGTCATCCGGTTTTTTTTCAAAATCCGGTCCGGAATCCGTCCGGGACCAGAATTGCCAAGCCTATGAAATGTCGAGAAAATACTACAGAACTCAATAATATCGAGCATACGTTGTATGGAGTGTCATTTAAATCGGTAGGGACTTGCCTAAATCTTACATTATATAGAGTTTTACTTTTTATGGAGTTATGTCATATAGGGTGTCCCTTTGGCTTAATTTCTATAAAAAATAACCGAATAGCTATAAAAAACGTTATAAATTACGTTTTACGTTGTATGGAGTTTCGACTGTATTGGAAATCATAAAACAACCTGGCAGATACTATTCCAAGAATTTATAATGCATTTTTCCCCCGCAGCTGATCCTGAACATATGGCCAAACATTATTGTCATTGAATGCTGTTTGAATGTGTCTCTGTAGGGTTGTCAAATGAACAATTTTCCGTGCCAATTAGCCGGCTAAAACTATTGGTCGATAAGTAAATACAAAGACAAATACATATTCCAAAGTTTTCGAAAATTTTTCAATGTTAGCTCGAATTTTGCAATTTTTTGTTGAAAATAACCGAAAAACATAAATAGGAATATATGGGCCAAAGCTTTTTTTGGAGCAAAATGACTTTTTTTTCGGTGCAAATTTGCTTGTTCTTGGTGCAAATTTTTATTTTGCATGAATTTGTTACAATTTCTCATCTTTTTTGGATTGATAGCACCATCATGTAGCCCTACTCTTTTAATTTCTAACGAGGTATATTTTATCACAATATCTTTTAAAAATGAAGCACAAAAAAGTGAAATTAGGAATTAAACACTTGCTTGATACTTTTAATTTTTGTGTTACATTTTGATAAGATGTTGTGATAAAAAAATACCTCGTTAAAAACTAGAAGAGTAGGGCTACATGATGGTGCTATCATTTCGAAAAAAAGATGAGAAGTTTTAATAACATCATGCAAAATAAAAATTTGCACCAAAAAACAAGCAAATTTGCCCCGAAAAAAAGTCATTTTGCTTCAAAAAAGCTTTGTCAAAATTTATGTGATCTTTTTCTTTCGTATATAAAAGAATACGAAATTGTTTCCTTTAAAAATTTGTATTCTTTGATTTTTTACGAAAATTTGCGGACCAAAAGGGAGACCAAGGCAGGGTTTGCCCGACATTTGGCGGCAATTGGACAACCCTATTTCGTGTTGAAGTGATAGTCAAATTTTTGAACGCACTTTTAGAGATTAGGTACAGTCAAACCTCAGTTATACGCCACCACACGGGACTGATCTCGGAGTGGCGTATAACCAAGGTGGCGTATAACTTAGGTCACGGATTTATTTGAACAGTCAGTGGTTAAATGAGGTTTATATCCAGTTGACGCTACCATTGTGTGCGAAGCCTTAGAGAGAATGCGGCAATTTAAATTTTCAAGGCATTGCAAATCCTAAATTTACTTTCAATAACCACATTTAAAAAAAGTTTTTATTCGGATACACAAAAGTGGAGAACAACAAGTTGGGCATATTTGTAACTTTAAATCCAATTTTTTTAAATTTTAGCCATACAAATAAGATACGTGGTCAGAACAAGAAACAGAGGAAAGTAGGAGAATACTGGACTGGCGATAGGAGTTCATGTAATAGTAGTATCTGCAGAGGTGGTTGTGAAAGGGGAAGGAAGGAAATTTCGATGGAATTGTTAAGTATTTGCATATTCAAGCAGTCATCATAGCAGTAGGGTCAGTGTTGATGCCATACCGACTGACCTTCATGTTGGAGAAGCATAGACCAACAGCATTGAACACTGGCTCAAACACATTTCTGACCATGTAGGACCATACCTGTAATATTATGTCATTCGTAAAATACACACACACGCACACCAAAATAGGGCAATACTTTTTTCTGTCCTAAATATATTTACCCTTTTGTGAAATTTGCTTTTTTCAGAATATACCTTCTCTGCCCCAAATATACTTTATCTGTCCCAAATATACTTCTTTTTGTCCCAAAAATGCTTTTTTTATGGGCTAGACTTTACTTAGGCCATATTAGGGTGGGGAAGGACCAAAAACAGACCAATTTAGTGTAAAAAAAGAAGATGTTGAATATAGTTTTGAATACTGGGGCCTACCGCATAAATAAACTCTGGTATGCATGCTTTTCATGCATCCAGAGTCACTTTCGAGTGATTTGTGTCTAAGGTATGTGGGTGTGCGCATCTCAACTCCAAACCGCTAAGACCCCGAAGAGGGCGCAGGTGGGCTTGAGAGTTAGAGATGCGCGCACTCACTTACCTTAGACATGATTCCGAGAAGTACTGTTGACCATAAAATGCATGTAGAGTCTTTTTTGCTACGGCCCATGTTGAAAACATGGTAATACAGCAAAACATGCCAATATTCACTTTTTTAACGTTTGCCATAAAAGTGGCCCCCTTTATTCCCTTCCCTTCCCAATACAGCCCTTATTCCCTTTAAAATTCAAAAGGCGCCATTTAAAAAATATTTTTTTTTTAATTTTTCTAAAAAATTACCTTGGGGGACCAAGGCAAATTGCAAAAAAAAAATTTTTTCACTTTCACAGAATCTGATGATCATTTCCCGTAAAAATCTGGGTCGAGAAACACGAATATGCAATCGGTTTTTGAAAATTCACCTCGAAAGTGGGTCAGCCGTGGGCGGGGGGGAGTGTTACCTTTTATGTCCCAAATTTTGGACAATAAAAGTATTGCCCACCAAAATACACTTGAAACGCATGACATTAACCCGTTTTTGCCCAAAATCAGGGATGCAATTTTTTTTGAATTCTGAGGTGGGATTTTTAGCTGAAAATTCCTCAGCAATCTGAATCACTGAACATAATTTCAAAAAATACTTAGTTGTCGAGATATGAACAAAACTAGAAAAATACAGGTAAATGCTGCCTGTTTTCCAAGTTTAGCTTATATCTCGAGAACTAAGCATTTTCTTGAAATTCTATTGAGTGATTCAATAGAGCATGAAAAACTGCACCAGAAAATACTTTGAAAAACCAGGGACAGCCCTATGGAGTTTTTTGCAAGACTCTCAAAAAATATTCCAACGAGAATTTTGACGTAAAACTTTCATTTAACTAAGAAAACCGGAAGTTTTACCACCGGATTCGTGTTCAGCATGGTTTATTTGCTTATGAAACTGCCTTCAAACATAAAATTTCAATATCAAATTTCAAATTCCGCTCAAGACAAAAATTACTCAAATTAAAAAAATTTCAAAATTTAAATATATACGCCCTAACGATATTTTATTGAAAAGCCAGTTTTCTGCGCTTTCTGATAAATTCAAAATCGAGTTGATCAATAAAAAAATTGGTGAGATCTGCCCCTTTGAAATTGCATGAACATAAAAAATGACTTGGATGGTTCAGATGGGCAGATGACCCGCAGATCCACCTTTTTCGAATTTTTTTCACCATCGTATTCAGCGTGAAATTCTGCGCTAAGAGCCATAAAGGTCACGCACCGGAGCCGGAGTGTTAAAGATAAGTAGTGGTAGTAGTGCGATCACCTTAAAACAATAGGGAGACCGAGGCAAAAGCTATAAAAAACAACAGGAGGACCAAGGCAAATTTTTGGTAACAATTGTAGACCAGAGCCAAAAAAGGAACATACCTTGAAGAACCATCCAAGTGGGATTGAAAGCAGCATTCCAGCTGGCACAAATACGAACACACTCAGAGCGGAAACCAACGCAAAAAGCACACCTGTAAATTTGTGTTAAAGCACTTGAAAAATATCATTTTGTCTTTTTTTCAAATTGTTTCAACTACCCGTATTATTTGTGTACTTTCTTATTCTGCTTGCCCAAATAATTTTTTACTTAATTGAGTTCCTGTATTTTTGAAGCTGTTGTTTACAGCACTACCACCATCTTGAACTATCGGTAACAGAATAGCACTTCCAGTTATTCAGTTTTTAGAACAAATTTCAAAATAACATAAAGTAATAACATGGCAATCCTTAATTTTGTTGTGCTCTATTCACTCTGACTATAAAACTTCTTATAAAGCAAGTTCATGAAATTGCAGAAAAACTTCAAAATCTACAGGGTGATCCAAGAAATTTCTCGGATTTTAGACGGCCATAACTTTTTTTCACAGGTCGTTTTTTTTTGAAAATTTGTTTTTACAGATCGATTTCTCTCGCTGACAATATTTTTTTGTCCATCATGTCAAAATACGATTTTGCTAGGTCCTCTGGACCAGGGTTAACCGTCGTTACAGTTTTTTCCCACTGTGGTTTGGGCCTTGCCAATCCAGTAGAGACTTATAGCTTGTTCACGGACTGAGACTGAAACTTCGACAATTCTTCTTTATGTGTTTACGTCTTTAACGATGGAAAAACAGCTTTAAAAGGGCATGCTCGCCGATAGGAACTCTTTTTTTTTCGAACTTTCAGTAAAATTAAACGATAATTAAAATGTCGCATTTTAGTTAAAAGTCAAGGAAAAGTTGTGAATTCAACCGGAATTGAACCATTGACCGACTTTCAACGCCAGACAACAGCGCAGACAACGAGCTTTCTTATGAGCATAAAAGAAACGGTGTACTAAAAAAATTCACTGCTCACCAGCCTAAAGAAAAACATACCTGAGCTCAACAACTAGGCGAAAATTGGGCTTTTGGAGGGCATCACACTCTAGTTGAGAGGCCCAATTTTGTGATACAGTTGACTCTCTCCTTAACGAAGCCCTCATTAACGAATTTCTCTCGTTAACGAACTTTTGGTCTAGACTTTTTGGTTCAACTTGGTTGGTTTGGTCGTTAACGAACTCGTTAACGAAAGTTAGTTCTCAAAGATATCCCTGCTAAAAATTTGTTTGTCTGGCATGATCGTAGTACGTTCACTCAGCTTTCTGTTGCACACAACAGTTTTTTATAAATGTGCACCTTTCATCGAGATAGTGCACGATTTAGCAAAAAATCAGGTATTTTAGTAGCTTTTGGCCTTTAACCCAGTTATGATTGCTCTTAAACCTGCGCTGTTAGTATTGTTGGATAGCCAAGGGACCGAAGATCATTTTGACACCAAAACTTATAAATAAAACATGAAAAATGAGGTAAAAACAGGGTATGCACCCAGGAGGATTTGAACTTATGACCAGTGTTGTCCATTTGGCTCGCGAAAAAAAACGAATGGTTCGGCTCGCGCTTTTATGTGAGTTTTGAACGTCGATTTATTGTTGAAGACAAGGAAAAGGGCAAATAAAGTATTACTAGCTTAATGTTTGCAAAAAAATCAGTCAAAAAATTGAAAAAAATAAAAAAAATAAACAAGATTTAGGCTTTTTTCGACTAACACTATTTTCCTCGATCCGAAACGTACGCTTGTTACAGATGCGAGCCAAATGGCTCGCGAGCTAAAAAGCTCTTGTCCCTTCGTTCTTTAACTTGGCGAGCCATATGGCTCGGGAGAGGGGCGCGAGCTGCTCGCTCGAAAACGAGCCAAATGCATAACACTGCTTATGATCTATGTAATGCGTATATAGAAGTACGTCCTCCCTTTAAATTGGAAAAAATGGAATTTGAAGCAAACTTTTTAGACAAGAAGTATCCATAGAAATTATAACAAACAATTTCATGAACATATACAGTCTACTCTCGATAAACTGGCACCCCTGGGGAACACCCTGGGGTGCCAGTTTATCGGGGGTGCCAGTTTAGTGGGATGTTACTTTGCCTAATTTCTCTGTCGGCCAGCCAAATAGGGCTTTTTCAAAGTCCCAGTTTATCGAGGGTGCCAGTTTAATGGAGTGCCAGTTTAACGAGAGTAGACTGTAGTGCATACCGTATTTCCTCTAGTTAACCCCCCCCCCCCCCTCTGATTCAAAATCGTGTTTTTGGCATTGTGTTTGACCTACTTTTTGATCACTTCTTTTAGGCAAGTTACCACCTGTTTTGTAGCTCATCTTCCTGGCTACAAAATGGCTGGTAAAATTTTCGTAAGAGAAGTGATCAGAAGTGTGTCAAAAATACAATACCAAGAACACGATTTTGAATCAGGGGGGATGTTAATTAGAGGAAATACGGTAAATTTGAGTATACTTTTGTCAATGGTATTTAAAAATGAAAAACTATTTTTGAATTTTCATTAAAACAGAACGTGAAGCCCGATTGGTCATTTGACGTCTTTCACACGCCATGCATCGTGTTTCTCAGAACGTCAGCTTTCGTTAAAAAGTGAATTCTAATAGGGGATATATTATTTTTATGAAGCAATACGATTAGGATCGGAAGATCCGGACTAAAGATGTAGACTACTAACATCACAGAATTTTTTTTAAAAAGTGGTAAGTCGTTTATCATTCTCTCAAAATGCTGTTAAGTCTTTTAGGGCGAAATTCCACAGCCAAATTCTCCTAGCGAAATGGCACATCCATTTTGCCCCAGGCAAAATATACCATTCACCGCACAAATAAATAAATAAAATAAATAGATAAAAAAATGACCTTGATGATAAAATTTTTTTATTTCGAGGCTTGTTGTATGATTGCTACCAAAAATTTAAAAAATACTGAAAACCAACTAACCAAAGACGATAGCAAGAGGATAGCAATAATCAGGGAGAACAGCTTGTAGAAAAAGGATCGGACAGATTGGAATACATGGGCGTTTGCTCGCCAAATGCCATTCAATGAGTGAACACTGTCTGGTTCTCCATATATGTGGCCATAATCCATGTCAATAGCTTGTTGCAGGCCATTGTCGTCCCGTTGCACCAGGTTGACTCCATAGCTCAATTGCTGATTGTCTTGGCCGTGCTGCTGGTCACCTGTGTGGCATGGTTTTCGCTGCCACCAGTAGGTCTTCTTGTTCTTGGGAGTGGTGTTATTGGTGTCGTTGTTGCCTGTCTCCACATCCTTGGTTGGAGCTACCACTGCACTACCTTCTTCTGGTTTACCTCCTTTGCCTCCTTGCTGTAATGCAATAAATAGGGTTAGATTTATGGATTAGAAAATAACTTTTTGAACAGTTGGCTGTGTAGACTTCAGATATCTCGACCATTTCACTTAAATTTTCGAAGTTTTGGTTAAGGATCCGACAACCAAAAAACCAAAACCAGAACTCCAAATATGAAACTTCAAATATAAAACAAATAAATATCACCTGAGCAGGGCGAATGGTAATATATTTTGGTCGGCCCTTTTGATTTTTCGGCTAAGGAGCGGCGCAGGGCAGTCCAACGTACGCTAGGACGGACTCAAACGTTTTACCCAAACTGCAAAAGAATTATAAAAAATGCTTGAGCACACCCTATGGCACCCTTACCTTAACGCCATAACCTGAAGACAGAAAATAACAAGGGAGCCAAGGAATTTTTTTTGAAAAGAGGAACTAGTTGTAAGTAGCATCCCTGTTTTTTCAAAAATTTTCAGAAACAAGCTTGTAAATTTAAAAAATATTTTTTTGAGTGCGAGTCAAACTTACACCATGCATCTCCAACCTCTGGAATAGGCATATTTGCCAAATTTTAACGCTTTCTAGCTAAAATTTCTTCCAAAATCGCAATCTCAAAGCAGAATTTCAAAATCGCTTTGTTGCTGATGACTCAAAGTTGGACGGTGGTTATTTAAAACTTTGACAATCCAACTTGATGTTAAATCTCAACGACCAACTATTTTGTGAAATTCTGCTTTCTGATAAGGACTATTGATTTTTTTTGCAACGAAATATCTTCAAAAAAAATTCCACATAAAAAGAAAAGGCTCAAATTATTTTGCCCGCCAATTATTGTTTTACCCCGCCAAATTATTCATTAACCCCGCCAAATCGTAAAAAGGAGTATTTCTCGGTCCTCTTATGTCGTTAATTTTTTTCTTTTAATCATTATGTAGCCCTAAATCTCTATTTTCTGATAAGCTATCAACTGACCCTTTGTCGTTGAAAAAAAATTGGGAAATACCCATTTTTATGAAAGAGGAGTTGTTTCATAAACAGGTATTTTTCGAACTTTTTTAACAACAAGGTGTCGGTTGATAGCTTATCAGAAACTAGAGATTCAGGGCTTCATAATGATTAAAAGAAAAAATTTTACGACTTAAAAACAACGAGAAATATTTATTTTTACGATTGGCGGGGTAAATGAATAATTTGGCGGGGTAAAAATAATTTGGCGGTGAAAGTACTTACAGCCAAACGAAAATCGATTGAAGAAAGTAGGGTGGGTCTTGGGAATAGTCCGGGAATATTCCCGGTTTATTCCCCGTTCGAATCTTAGATTCGGACTGACAATGAAAAATCGGTCCGAATCTTTTCGAAAATAAAATTTTAGCTGTAGTACGGAATCGCTACGTGACCCGAAATTGCCCGAAATTGTTTTTTTTCAACGTTTCAGCATGTAAAACATGTTTTTAGGTGGCGGTCGACACTTTTTGATTAAAAATTTTTTTGACCAAATTTAATTTTTTGCCTTTGGGGACCAAGGTAAACTAACCCGGAAGGTATCCAGATATCTTGAAAATATAACCACCCTATGTAATGATGTTCTATTTTAATGAAGATTTTGATGTGTTCTTCAACGATTTTGATTATTTCGTTATGATTTGTTGAATAAATTTGGTTATTTGGATTTAAAAGATTTGACCGAATCGGACCGGAAAAAAAGATTTAGACCGGGAATATTCTTGGGAACATTACGAAAAGATTCGGACTGGTCTTATTTCAACCTAGATGAAAGTATCAAAAATTTTCGAAAACATTTTCTGGCGCACTGACCGTATAACACGCCTTTGCTGCTCTACCATCCAGCTGACGGGGCGGGGGAGGCTGTCCTACCTTATTAGGTTTTACTTATTATTACTTGTACCTGACTAACGTGTACTATCTCTTCTCACTGTACTATCCTTCTTACGTGAGGACGCAATTTTTCGCATTAACCAGTGAACACTGTTCTAATTTCTTGTTATCAACCAAAAAATTTTTACTTGTCAACATTGTTTCTTTATTTTTAAAGGATGTTTTCTACTTCAGCTATTTCAGAGTCACCAAACACTCCTCTCTTCTTTTTTATTATTTCTCTCCAGTCAAAACATTTCATTTACAGTTGGAGCAAAGAGTAGTGGCAGGCAAAAGGGACACGTCCAAATGGATATAATTTTCAATTTTAAGTGGAGCCATCACCCCTCAACTCCAATGGGACCTGAGCCCCTCTGTGTGTCCGAAATGAGGGCCAGCAGCAGGGCGGCGATTACTACAATGGGTTGCTGATGCAAAAAAACAGAGCTTGCTCACCCATAAATTGACACTTCGTGCCTCTTCATTGTTTCTGAGTCGGATATTGCGAAACAAAAAAAGAAGAAAACATTTGAGGGGAGGTGCTAGAATGGATGTGTTCGGCAGATTAATTCGAAAACCAGAATTTTTTAGAATGTAATTGAAAAATACTTATCTTATCTTAATAATCTAAAAATGACAATTTTTTCGAAACAAATTTTATACTTATAATCCTAGCAGTCAAATTTTCTCAGGAATCCGCATTAAGCAACCAAATTTAAAAAACATGGTTGCAGTATGAATCCCCCCATGCAGAGTGCTCGGATGGAGGAGATAACCTCATATTCGTGTTTCTCGACCCCGATTTCATGAGAAGCCGCGTGTTTTTTTTGGATTCTAAGAAAAAAAATTTTTGAACCACAACGGGGGGGGTGGGCATCATGGTTTTTTCGTCAAATTTGAAAATTTTAAGTTGGCGCCTTTTGAATTTTAAAGGGAATAAGGGCTGTATTGGAGGGGAGGGAATAAAGAGGGCCAATTTTATGGCAGAACATTATAAATTTAAATATCGGCATTATTCGACTGCTCACCATGTTTTTCAACTGGGCCGTGGCAAAAACACTCTATATGCATTTATGGTCAAGAGTGCTTATCGGAATCATGTCTAAGGTAAGTGTGTGCGCGCATCTCTAACTCTCGGCGCCACTTTAAATCTTTCAAATTTGACTAAAAAACCATGATACACCCCCCTGTAGTTCGAAAGTTTTTTTTCTCAGAATCAAAAAAACAGCCGGCTTTCTCATGAAATCGGGGTCGAGAAATACGAATATGAGGTTATCTTCTCCATCCGAGCACTCTGCATGGGGGGGGGGATTCTGTACTCAAGCCAAAAACATTTTCGATTGTTGAGATATGGCCAAAGTGCACTTCAAATCCGATACTTCAACTTTTGTCAAATCTCAAATTAATTGAAATTTATTGGTTTGTTCATTAATTTGAATTCTGGAAAAACTTCGACCACTGGATACCTCAAGATGCACAAATTCTATAAAAAAATACTGCTTTCTAATAAAAATATGAAATTTGCAGAGGCCTTAATTTTCACCACTTTTCAGTATTTTAAATTTGTGCCCGGCTCCGAATCAGCCTGTCGCATCAGCACTCGTCAGACCTCTAAAGCACGGGTCCGGAACGGCTCATGTATAGATGTCTGATGAAATACAACCATTTTTTTACATCAAACTGTCCCTACACACGAAAATCAGCCATTGTTAGACGGGAGCGAGCTTTGAGTATTTTTCAATACTGAATTTATTTTTTGAATTTCTTTTTTAAAATTCTCATCCATAGTCTAAATTTGCGTTAACACTTCTACTCACTTTTTGGTGAAGAACCAGCGTTTTTTCTCAGTGGTAACAGTGACAGTGGTAGTTGACCTCCTTCAGCTGTGCTCTCTGTGCCCACCACCACGGTGGTGTCAGTGTCTGACTTGAGGGCGTCTGCTCGCTCAGCTCCAGACCTGTTGTGTTAGCAGTCTCTGATGTCATAGCTTATTATGGCTCTGGGATCAGGATGATCTGTAGATAGTAATTATTTACTAATAGAACACTGAAATTGAGCTTTTGTTAAATGATCAGACAAGAGAAAAAAAAAGGTATATATATGGTTATATAACTGATTTTATACATGAAAATACGAAATCTTAAACATAATTCAACTTTGATTTCTTCAGCGATTTTACTAAGACTATCTTTAATTTTTTTTGACAAGTGTCTAGCATAGATCTCAGTTTTCTAAAGAAGCATTAACTGATTGGGTGCGATTCATAAGTTTGATAAAAAGGTTATTACAAAGCTAGATTGTCGTCGAAAAGGAAAAAGCTGTGAGCTTTATTTATTTGGTTTGGAAAAAAATTATGCAAATTAAAAAAATTAGACCCTATATAGAATACCCCTCTTCCCCCTCAACATTTCCCGTTTAAGACTTCAGAAAGTGCCCAATTTATGTCCGACCCCAGAAAAGTGCGTAAGACATTTATTAGTCACAATCCATACGCTGGCCTACCCCCGAGCCAAGGGCTAATCCTAAACTTGTTGTTTCAAGAGGTAGTTACAGCGATTTTGAAAAGGTCATATTATTGGGGAGGGGTGTCTATCCTATACTAGCGCCGGAATCATCAAGTTCTTTTCAATCTTTTATCTATCCGGCTACCGAAAAGTCGTGCAGAATGATCTTTTTTAGTCAAAGTTAATCAAATGCTGGGAATCAGCTCACTTGGGAATTCTATGTAACCAGATCAAACAGGATCATTTCAAATTGTGGTCTTATTTTGATCTCCGTCGAGCTTATGTGGTCTGGTCTAATATTTGCCCACCTCGGACTATCCACGGATCACGAAAACTAGTAGTAGCTGTTAAAAAGGTAACTGAATTCACATATCCTACATTCAAATTTAGTGTCTCACTAATTTGCATAATCTCCAGTTATCCAACACTCAGGTCCTCTCATTTTACATCAATTTCACCCACAAACGAAAAAATGACCACCAATAAATACAAACAGAAGAAAAAACCCAAATGTTGCAAACCCTCCACACTCCAAAAAGTCAATAAATATGTATATAACCAAGCTATAGGCAAGCAATAAAAAAGTCCCAAACAAATACACATTGGCGCTCAATTATGCAGATATATCCCTTCCCCCTCTCAGGTCATCCACCCTCTCTATATCATTCATCATCAACCAACACATCCAGTCCACAACACCCTCTCCACCGCCATTATTACTACCACTCCAAATAATTATAGGAGTGGAGCAGGCGAGAAGTAGGCTCAACACCACAACCATACAGTCTTTCCTGGTGGCTATCCAGTCAAAGTACACACCTTGGCCCTTTATCCCGCCAAATGAGTAGTAGGGTGTTGGCTTGCTTGCTGCTCTTCAGGTCAGTGGAGTAGTAGTGCAGGGCAGCAGTAGTCGGGCTGACCATTACCCTGCTCCATATGCCCTGCCCACACATTATTTAGGAAGACAAAGACAGCAGGAATGGCTGTTGATGTGGTTTTGTTGTGCAAGCCTACTTTTGTTTTAGAGGCATTTGACTGAATTGTCTTTTGGTAAGAGAGTGCCTTTCTTTTCTCTATTCTATTGGTGATAGATGGGCGGGTTGGACTACACTAGCTAGATAGTTGGATAGGTTGACAGCCACGACAAAGTGCAGGACAACACACATAATCAAATGCCGGATGGGACCAGCTTGGATGGGCAAATCTGATAGTGTCCAGTGACATCAGAAGTGCTGGAAAATGGAGTAGGCCTATGTTTAGACCTCAAATAAACTTTTTATTTTATATCATATGCCAGACCGGCGATATATTCTCTATATTGTATTTGGATCTCTAGTAATGTGGTCATTATTGGTTTGAAAGTGTAAGCTAGACTGCAAAAAACTCAGCCTGGGCGTGCACGGGCTTTCTAGGCCAGAAAGTGGTTTTTAAACAATTATTTTTTTTCTTATCTAACTTAGAGCTTTTGATTGAAAATTGGAAATTTCAAAAATTGTAAAATTTCAATTGAAACTAGGGAGCCCAGGAGCATATATATTCTGACAAAATTACAAAATTCAACTTATTTTAACTTAAAAACTTTGTAGGATTTTAAACGCGCTACGCGCGTCGTACTGTGCAGATGGCCGCTTAAAGCGGCCAAAATTTTACAATAAAAAAAGCTTTTTATTGAACAATTAACCGCGTACTATTTGAATATTGTTTTAAACAATTTTTTAACATTATAAGTTTCTTAGATACGTGGTACATCAAACATCAATTTTGAAAGTGAGACTTTAAAAATTTAACTCAGCTGGGATCATATGCATATTTTTAAGACATGCAACCGAGCCCGGGATTTCATGTCTATTTTCAGGACATCAACCCAGTCCGGGTTGGATCTGGATCTCATGCCCATTTTCAGGATATCCAACCCAGTTCGGATCTTATGCCCATTTGCAAGACATCCAACCCAGTCCAGGATCTCATGCCCACTTTTACGACGTCCAACCCAGCCCGGATCTCATGCCCATTTCAGGACATCCAACCCAGTTCGGGATCTCATGCCCACTTCAGACATCAACCCAGCTCGGGATCTCATGCTGTTTCAAGGACATCTAACCCAGCCCGGGATCTTCATGTCCATTTTCAGGACATCCAACCCAGCTCGGGATCTCCTGCCACTTTTAGGACCATCCAATCCAGCCCGGGATCTCATGCTGTTTTCAAGATATCCAGCCCAGCCCGGGATAATCATGCCCATTTTCAGGACATCTAACTAGGCTGGGGTAATTTCCCAACTTTCAGAACATCTAACCCAGCCTGGGAAATTACACCCATTTTCAAGACATCTAACCCAGTGTGGCATATCATACCCCAATCCATTCCGACACAATTTTACATATCATGGCATTGGTTGTTTCTTCTTTTTTTTTTATTTTTATTTTTAGGGCCATTCCACCTGGATACCTACTTGGCCAGGTTACCTACCAGATTTTGGGTTTTTTGGGGAAAATTGGAATTCGGTCTTAAACAAACCCCGATACCCTACACGATTTTAAATACGACGGCCATGGTTGTTTCTATTTTTTGAAAACAAAATTTTTTAGGGCACCCACTAGATACCACCTGGCCAGGTTGCCTACACTACCCAGGTTTTTGGTCTTTTGGTAGTAAGAAATCGAAAATTTGTCTTAACAAACGCAATTCCCCACATCATTTTAAATAACGATGGCATGGTTTGTTTCTTTTTTAGAAAAATTTTTTAGGGCCCACCCACCTGGATACCCACCTGGCCAGGTGCTACCTCCAGGTTTTGGGTTTTGGTGGAGAAGGTTCGTGAATTAGTCTCGAGAAACACCCAATTTCCCGGCACGATTTTTGCATAAGAAAGCATGGTTTGTTATTTAAAATTATAAAAAAGTTTTTTATTTTTAGGCCATCCAGCTGGTCTTCCAGCTGGCCCACCTGAACATCCACCTGTCAGGTGGTATCACCACAGGTTTCGGATAATTGGTAGGGGAAATTTCGCGATTTTGTCTTAACAAACCCGAACCTGGTACGATTTACATTACAAATAGCAATATTTAGTATTATAAATTACAAATATTTTTTGAAATCCGTGCCGAAGCCAACACGATTATTTCAAACCTCAATTCACAGGACCAAATTTGGCAAAAAATCCTGTGTTCTGGCGAAAACCTCAATTTTCAATGTTGGCGACAACCTCAATTTCAAAATTTATTACGTTTTAGAAGCCCTTGGAATTTGGGTAGGGCTATCTGGAGAATAGCCTGCAATTAAAATCTGCCAATTTCGTTAAATGTTTCAATAAAAATATTAAAAGAAAGTTTCGCAAAAACGCCCAATTTTTTCACACCAAAAAATTTAGGATGATTGTTAGACCATTTTTCGCACAATTTGCTCGCTTGTATCCAACCTACAGCTTTTTTGGCTCAT
>SADC01000777.1:0-21930 GCA_004194705.1 Ditylenchus dipsaci | reverse complement strand
TTCAAAATTTTAAAAGGCCAGAAACCCACTTTTTTGATGTCGAACCCAACTTTTAGTATTTTTCCAAGAAGGAAACAATATAAAAGTAGGATAAGGTCATAAATTGGATTTTTAATTTTTGTGGGCCAATTCTTCAGGAGTATCAAAAAGTAAAGGTTCCAGGGCTAATTTCTTAGGGAATTTTAATTCTGATACAGTCGAACTCCGATATAAGGCCACCCCGATATAAGGCCACCCCCGCTATAAGGCCACCTCGAGACCAATTTTTTAGCCAGCGAAGAAAGAAATTAGTCAAAGTTCACCCGATATAAAGCCACCCCGATATAAGGCCACCTTCGGCGGTCCCAGGGGTGGCCTTATATCGGAGTTCGACTGTACGCAATTGGGTATTAAATTAAAAATAAATGCTCAAGTCAGAAATTTTTTTTTATCGTGAAATTAAGTTTAATTTTATTCTTTGACCACTTCTACGTATAAAAAACATGAAAAAAACGATTGACCAAGCACTTTCCACAAAAAAATTTCATTAAAAATCGACCTTTTGACCGTTCTAGAAGGTACTCAAATACCTTTCTGGTTGTTTTATGTTCGACAACTTTCAACAACAATGAAAATATTGATGATCAAAAAGTCTTTCTAAAGATTAATATCGACAAATTCATCGCTAACATAGCTTTTTTTTAGCCCTGATTCGTTTCGGGTCTTATCGCCGAATTGGCCTATTTTTGCTTTGGTCTCCCTTCTTGTTAAACAAGCACTAAATTATCCGCCATGACACTTAATTTGTACAGGTACTGGAAAAAACATTTATTTTTTATGTTAGATCAGGACAAAACTTTTTTTTGAGTAAATTTACTTTTTCTGGGCAAATTTTGGTTTTGGTTGATTAGCTTCGAATCTTTTAACTTTTTTTTCACAGTGATAACATCATAAGGCAGATCTGCGATATACTTTTAAATGATGTACGATTCATTAGATTATCGACCCTACCGGAGTATACCTCCCCCAATGAAATTTTTTTTAAAGTGTTTTTAACACCCTATATCGACCCAAATTGCCTCGGGAGTTCAAAAAGACATTATTTTGAGTTCTGGTAATAAAAAATTGAGTTTTGCGCATTTTGAAATTTCGACCATTTGACTGTTTCGGCATGTTTTGGTCACTGGAGCTGGGCAAAAATAGTCTCTAAATGCATTTTTTGTTCGGGGCGCAGGGGGGCTTGGTTGCTTGGGGTGAGATGCGCACACCCACATACCTTAGACGCAAATCACTCGAAAGTGACTCTGGATGCATAAAAAAGGTATGCATACCAGAGTTATTTTATGCGGTAGGCCCCATTCAACAAAACTATGTTCAACATCTTCCTTTTCACACTAAAATGGCCCTTTTTTGGTCCTTTCCCACCCTAATATGGCCCTAAATCCCTTCAAATGGTCAAAATAGGTATATTGGGTGGTCCCAAACTCAATTTTTTATTGACTAGAACACAAAAATAATGCTTTTTCGAGCTTATGAGGCTATGATATAGGGTGTTTGGAAACACTTTTAAAAAAATTTCATTTGGGGGGGGGGGTATACTCCGGTAGCGCCATATTATCTTATTCAAATGTACAACAATAAGGTCGAAGCATATAAGACGTCAGAAAAATAATTTAATAAATACTTTTACGTGTTTGTGTTAAATTTTGAAAATATATTGCAATAAATGATACCTCATCAGAAACTAGATTTGCAGAGCTACCTAATGGTGATTTTATTAAACAAAATGAAGAATTGTAAGCTAATAAAAAAACCAAATTTGTCAAAAAATAGTATTTTTGCAACCGAAAGGATTTTCCGTTAAATCAGTCCGACGAGATGCAATGTGGCCTATGAGAAAAAATGAATATGATGCTTTGCTCACAGTACTTGGTCGTGGTCGAGGTCGATATGAGTGTGAGCACGGTCTATGTCGAGGTCGATGTTGCTCACAGTCCTTAGTCGAGGTCGTGGTCGAGGTCGAGGTCGTGCTCGAGGTCGATATTCGATTTCTTCAAAAACATTCTTTTACGTGTGGAAATATCTGCACGATACAAAATCACCAGAAATTAAAAAACTTAAAGTTCGATTAACCAAAATTTGTCATTTTTTCAAAATTTTTTGTCCTGATGACCTCAACCGTGACATCGACCGCGATCTCGACCTCGACCACGACCAAGGAGTGTGAGCACCATCGACCTCGACCGCGACCTCGACCAATGGCTGCAAGCCATGGTCTTGGTTTCGTGGCTTTACGATTTCTCAACATTTTTCCTTCTTTTATTTTATTTTGCACCTAAGGCGATTCGAACCAGCAACCTGGGCCATGATTACCGTATTTTCTCTATTAACGGGCCGGCCCGTTTAATTTCAACCCTTCCGTAGGGGCCCGTTTATTAGAGAGGGTCCGTTTAATAGAGAGGGCCCGTTTATTTTTCAACAAAAAATTGTTCGAAAATTTTTATAAACAAAACAAGTTAGACTATGGTCACACTACTTGGTCTTGGTTGATGTCGACTTTTTTTAACTTCTTTGTGCCAGATATGACTTTCTCTAGTATCATTAGAACGTTTTTATACCAAACAATAGCTCAGAATCTAGGCTTTCTTCTTCATCAGAAAACTGTTGATTTATATAGCAAAAGTGCGTGTAATAATACAAAAGTTGTAAATTGGTCGATGTCGAGGTCGATGTACATCGTTACATTTTTTGAAACATTTTCCATACACTAAAAAGCTTAGCTCTTGAGCTATTGTTTGGTATAAAAATATTCACATGATACTAGAAAAAATCATCTCTGGCCACAAAAAAATTCAAGAAATGCGACCTCGACACTGAACAAGACCAATGAGTGTGACCAGCGGGTATATATTTTTCGAATCAATCTTGTTAGTTTTTCTCATATAGCTGACCCATTTTTCGTTTCGATTAATTTTTTTAATTTTTATGTTGTTTGTGCTAGATGTGAACAGCTTTATCTCATTCCTTACCTAGTTTTGAAATCACATCCTTGTCTTGGATGCAGTTTTATAAAGTAAAAAACTTGCTCTGTTTTAGTCCATATCCTGGCTCAAAAAGCAAGAATATTTTTACTGGAGAACAGAGTGGTAGGAATGTCACTTACTAACTAGAACGTAGATCTTTTAAAATTAAGAAGGGCAGGGTTTTATTTTATGTAATGCTAAAGGGCTTTCAGCTGTCGAAAAAAGCATGATAGCTTCAGATTTCCTTATAATGCTCTAAATCAGACATCCATTAATTCAGGTTTCTCATCTGACCCATTTTAAAAATTGAAAATTGACCGAGTGCAATTTACAAAAGCATCTTTTTCGGAATTTTTTTTCGCCTATCTTGTTCAGCATTAAATTTGGCACAAGACGCACACTTTAGTACAGTCAGCCGTTCTAGTGGTAAGGAATTTTAGATAAGAAACCTGCATTAATGCCAAAAAAACGTTTTCGGGCTTTGTGTGATAACAATGGAAATCATACCGTATTTCCTCTAATCGCCAACTGAACTCTAATCAGCTACCACCTGGAGTGCTATCAGAAAATGAGCCAGCAGGGTACTGGACGTTTGACCGTTCACCAAATTGACCGTCAGCATTTTCGAACCGATTTTTAGATCTAATTTTCTTTTCAATTTCTAAAAGTATTTTCACCAAATTGTAGCCCTGAATGTCAGCTACATTTTGGTACTGAAATTTCTAAAAAATAAAGAAAATTCAGATCTAAACGTCAAAAAGCGCTCACTCTCACACTTTTCGATCACCGCAAACGCAGAGTGAGCGCTTTTTGACGTTTAGATCTAAATTTTCTTTATTTTTTTAGAAATTTCAGTACCAAAATGTAGCTGACATTCAGGGCTACAATTTGGTAAAAATACTTTTAGAAATTGAAAAGAAAATTAGATCTAAAAATAGTTCCAAAATGCTGACGGTCAATTTGGTGAACGGTCAAACGTCCAGTACCCAGCCAGCATGGGTCCTATCAAAGAAAATACGGTAGTACAAGTTTTATGCGATAGATTGTGGCTTTTTCTACGTGAAAGTTGTGGTAGTTCAGTAATAATTGTACCAAACGTACCGAGCTACAATTATGACAAAACATATCTCAAATAATTGAATTTAAAAACTAACTTCATTATACTAGGCTAAGTCTAAAAATTATGCTAAGAGTATCTCATATAGTGCAGAAAATGTGGATTTGGGGGGCCCGTTTATTAGAGAGGGCCCGTTTATTTTTCAACGCTCCCTTAGGGGCCCGTTTATTAGAGAGGGCCCGTTTAATAGAGAGGGCCTGTTTAATAGAGAAAATACGGTATATAAAGTTTCACAACAACACCCTTCCTGTAAGAATTGCCGAGAACTAGGAATGACTGGTTTTTCGCGCTTTACCAAAAGGTATTGAATTTTTTTGCGAAGAAGCAATTAAGTATATCGAAACTCTAGTCCGTTGGGCTCAAACGCTCCGTATTCCATACTCATTCTTTCTAAACCATCTTAAGCTTAGTCAAACCGCAGGATTTAAAACGATTTATCCTATCCCACTAGAATTCTAATCACTTCAATCAGTTTTTTGCAAAAAGTTTAACCCTTTTAGTGAACCCTTAAAACACATTTTTATTGGCTTTCGCCAATCTGGAGTGGTATACTTAGCAATTCTTGAAGTGAGAGAGGTTCATGTAGGCATTGCTCAGGTTGCTGGTTCAAATCCATCTGGGTGCACATTTTATTTATTTTCTATACAAATTTAGTACAAAATAATCCTTCGGCAGTTGGGTATTTAGTATACACTTTGGTGTCCAAAAGCAAAAAGGTTGAATTCTGGTTCAAAAAGCGTTTCGGTAAAACTGGTCGACCACCATTCGAAAACATGTTCAAAGCAACACAAACCTATTAGTCGGCCTAAAATCATTTAATAAAGATGTAATAATCAATTACTGGCGTTTAATTTGACTTTTTTGGCTGTGAGCACACATCGACCTCGACCACGACCTCGACTAAGGACCATGAGCAACATCGACCTCGACCACGACATCGACTAAGGACCGTGAGCAACATCGACCTCGACCACGACATCGACCTCGACCTCGACCAAGGACTGTGAGCATACCTGTACGGGCGCCGGCGCCGGGCGCCGGCGCCGGCGCTGGCTAAAAATCTTAACAGTCGGGCGACGGCGCCGGCGCCTGAATGTTAAGATTTCAGCTGTCTTGACAATGTTTTAGTAAATTCAAAATTTTCTCAGATTTTTTTGCAGACAAGTTATTTTTAATCTTATAGTAATTTTTATTTTTTATGTTTATCACATGTAAATCACAAAATTTCATCACCGGTTTTTGCTTTTTTTTTCATGTTCTCCACTATCTGATCTGCCCAGTACTTTTAAAAGCAAAACAATGCTTGTTGATAACCGCAACATGATAAATTTTTAATTTCTCATAATTGTTGCTATTCCTAATACAAAAAATTTCTATTTAAAAAATAAAATGTTAGATTAGTCTTTGTTACATTCTATTATTTTATTTACAAAAATGGCTTGATGCCGTCGCCTGGCGCCGTATTTCCTCTTTTAGGCGTCGGCGCCCGGCGCCGATTTTTAGTAGACCCGGCGCCTGGGTCGGCTTATTTTATCGTTTAATGAACGAAAAATCCGAAAAATAGATTAAGGGAGGGACTTAGGCAGAAAATGGACCGAATTAGGCATTAGGGACCGATTTTGGCTGAGAGGAGAGGGACTCTGTTAAAAAGGGAGCTCTATCAGAGAGAATCATCTATCCTATATAGATGGCTCTATTAGAAGGCAGGCAGTTGTGTATTTCACTTTATTTCTTTCTTAGTACAAAGTATGTGACAATTATTCTTCTTAAAATTTTGTATGTTTGCGTTATTTTAAATTTAAATTTAAAATGGAAACGTTGAGGAAATCTCTGTGCATGAGTATGAAAAGTATATTTAAAAAACTCTATTATATATTACAAAAATATTTTTCACTCCTGAAAACAGCTGTGAGAAGTTTTTAATATTTCGCATGCGTAACACTATATAAAAAAA
This sequence comes from Ditylenchus dipsaci, assembly GCA_004194705.1. Taxonomy (NCBI): domain Eukaryota; kingdom Metazoa; phylum Nematoda; class Chromadorea; order Rhabditida; family Anguinidae; genus Ditylenchus; species Ditylenchus dipsaci. The sequence goes on along the minus strand of SADC01000777.1, from coordinate 15,857 downwards.
CTTGCTGAAAAGGAGTAAATGCTGTAAAAGACAAGTGGAAAATCAGCGTAATTTATATTTTTCATCTTTCATAATGTTTAATTTTAATGCGAAATTAGGTACAAAATCGAAGTAAAATTAGATGCTTCAGTCGTTACAGCTACTCAGATTCACATCTTTCCTTTAACATGAGAATGCTACAAATAATGTGATTAATATTTATAAACAGATAAATTTTCTTTTTTTAACTAGTCTGGTGAATAACCAAAAATTCTAATAATTTTCTTAATCTTATCAAATGCTTAGAGAATCAACGAAATGAATCGCAGAGGCTTGGTGACTTGATGGCCTAGGCTTGGAACATGTAGGCATACCAGAAGTTTTTCATGCATGAGCCCCAATGGACAAAACCATATTCAAATCCATCAAATTTTTTCATGTCTTTCAGCCATACTCAAATGGCATTGCGAGATCTTTGTATTAACAATTGCGGATACTAATTTCGCGGATACTGAATTTCGCGGAATTAAATTCGCGGCATGACTTTTGCGGAACGACATTTGCAGACTGACTGATTGATTATCCATTCAGCTTTTTTGTATCGAGTACTAAAAGTAAGTTAGATTAGGTTGAGTACTAAACCCCACCACAGGTCACTTACCTACACCGTTGTTGACTTTTTGCTGTTTCGATGATAAAAAGATTTGGATGTAGAAAATGGCTTCAGTCTATTAATCTTTCAACTCTCCTTCCACCCCTGGATACTTCTCTGCTCACAATCAATATCAAAGTAGTGTTTTATTCGTCAGAGGTTTCATTAGGCAAACAAGCATGAATTATAATATTATTTATCAAGTATTTTAAACCAAATAATTTTATTTATTTAATTTAATACTAAATTCATCTACTCTTATGTCTAATTATAAAAAAAATGACAACTGACTTATAAAAATTTTGACCATAGTATAGAATAACCCCCCACCCCCTCCAAATTTTTCTTTCTAAAACTTAAGTGAAGACTACCCAAATTTATGTCCCAGACACCGGAAAATATGCGTAAACTCTTTATTAGTCACAACTTCCGTACGCTGGCCTACCCCCAAGCATAAGGGCTAAGCCTAAACTCGTTGTTTGCAAGGGTAGTTACAGCAATTTTAAAAGGTCGGATTTTTTTGGGGGGGGGGGGGGGGAGGAGTTTGTTTGGTTATTCGCTACTAGCGCCAAATTTTTTATTGTGTAAAATATAAAAAAATTTTCGCTTGAATTCCTACCTGAAAGTTACGCCTTCTTTAATAAGTTTTCTTATTCTTCATAATATCTTGTTCATAAATTATCAAGAAAATATAATAAATCTTGGCATTTAACTTTTGCATTTTTTACAATGTTTTAAAAAATCTGAATGCCCACGTGTTATCTACCTGCAGTCGACGCTCTTTTTAACGACGCTTATATTTCCATATTCTTTTTGGGTTAAGATATAGGTTCTATAAGTCAGGGGGTGGATTCATACAAGATGTAGGATTAATAGAGGTGAAACGGTATCTATGGGTCCGTATAACAGGGGTAGCAGGTTACCGAGGCCTGACTGTAGCTCTCTCAAATAATTATATCATATTATTTATAATTATATTAATTATATTATTTATATATAATATATTTTGTTTAATTTATCGTTTCATTAACTCCCGGTTGTATTTTGCATGTTAATAAATGATTTAATTAATTTCAAGCGTTTTTTTTGAGTTATAAAATATATATAACAAGACTTGAAATTTAACTTTGGCACTTTTCAAAATATTTTTTAAAACAATTTTTTCTGTGCACAATTTATTACTGCGATATCAGCTAATTTAATAGGATAATTTGGCGCTAGTAGCGAATAGCATCCCCCTCGGGGTAGGGCAGCGTAAGGAAGTTGTGACTAAAAAAGAGTTCACGCATATTTTCGGGGTCCGGAACATAAATTTGGGTACTTTTTACTTAAGTAAAAAGGTGAAAATTGTAGGGCGGGGAGGGGGGGGTGTTTATTCGCTACTAGGGTCGATAATTTCTAAATTTGTGGGTTTGTGTAACATGCGAAAAAGATTATATCTATTCTTTTAAAATATTTTATATCTTAGAAATTAAACATTTTTTTTACTATATGTTCTGTTAATCCACGTATTTAATGCACTTATTGTACTAAACCTAAAATATACTTATAATATTTCCTTAAGAAATAAAAATTCTGAGCATTAAAATTTAAAAAAAATCAACTGATTTTCACTAAATCAAACATCAGTCTTGATTTTTAATTGATCTGGAGTCTCTTTTTGACAGAGGTCAATGAAAAACCTGACAAGACAGCCGAAAAAGTACAACCATCTTTTTTTTATCTTCTTGACATAAAAATGGCCTTTTTTATTTTCTTTCTCTACGATTCATCCTTTATTCCCTTTAAAATTAAAAAGGCACTAATTTGAATCTTAGAAAGTTTGACTAAAAGTTGTGATACATCCTGTGGTTCGAAAATTTTTCTTCTTCTCCGAACTAAAAAACTCATGGCTTTCTCGTGAGATTGGGGTCGACAAACACGAATATTAGGTTATTTATTCCATCCGAGTACTCTTCATGAAGGGGGGAGGATTCTATGCTGCAACTTTTGGGCGGAGGGGAGGGGGGGGGTGTCATAGTGGTGATTACCCCTTCCCTCCTTTACAAATATGTTATTCTTCTCCTTGACCGAAAAAATTAGGCAAATTACCCCCCCCCCCCCCTTCCTTGAAAAAGTTGAAGTTCCGGTCTTGGCTGCAACCAATAGTAACACATCTCGGCATGCCTTTTCTCTTAAAGTTGCGCCTTAGCAAAAGTAGGATCGTAGCTTTATCTTATTTCTTATTATTGGTGAATGCCGAACAATTAGTATTGAATGGTTTTACTGTAATCTCAACGACAATCACTTTTGTTTTGTATTAATTGACTGTATAAAAACCAATTTTACGATATTCATTTTGCTATTATTTTGTGTTATTTACATTTAATAGTCGTACAAGACATCGACTTGGCTCATGGCTAGGTGATATGAATTTCGAATTCATTTACTTGAAAAGTTTTTTTCATTTATTGTGTAATTTCTTTTTTTATATTGTTATATGACTTCATATGACCAGAAAATGACCGGTCATAATATGACCGGTCATATTATGACCGAGGCGGAATCCTAGTTACTGCAGCGTTGAAACATGCCTCAGTAAAATTATTTTTCATTCCTTTTTACACTATTTTTCCAACTTGTTATTTATAATTCAATTTCTTATTTCGTATTATCTCTTTTATTTTCGTTCAAACAAAAAGAACATTTACACAGGATGTATATGATGGTCTAGCCAGAACAACTTTCATGTCATGTGAAACACAGTAGTTAAAGAGAGAAATAAAAATTTACAAAGAGAAATTTTTTTGTTCTTGATTTTTTTTCACAAAACAGCTGCTAATAAAAAAGTCTCTTGTTCAGAGAAATCGCCGTGTTGTCACCGCACATTCTTTTTTCCCATATCTTCAATAAAATGTCTCCATATAATTAAAAAAATTTCTGGAATTCCGCACTTTTTTGAATGAGCGCCTCGAAGCGCCTGTTTTACAACCTTTGTCAAGTATTATCTGAAAACATAAAAACCCTAATTTTTTTATGAAAACCGTCTATGAATAATTTACTCACTAAAATACTTTATTGTGTATTTTTTGATCAAAGAAAGCATGTGCACGTTTAATTTATTTATAAGTTTATCTTTAACTATTACATTTACTGTGCAATTTTGATATTTCTATACATAAACATTGTCTGAATGTTTTGGCCATGAAGGCAAAAACTCTCGATTCAGTGTATGATATTGACTTCTTTGTTTGGAAACCTCTGATATAGTGAATTGATATAGTGTAAATTTTTCCAATCCCGGTAGCTACACTGTATCCAGAGTAAACTGTAAGGATTGAATCTTTATAAAAGGCAGTTGGCTGGCATCGTCAATTCGCATCGTGGTTTGAGCATGTAACTGTAACTTTTTATTATTAATACACTTTACCTGTTTTTTACCTTATTTATATTAATACACCTTACTTGTTATTATTTTTAAAGTATAAAAAACAGCGCAGCAGAAAAATAATAGATGGGTGAGACAAATGTTGTTAGAGTGTAGAGCTAGCTCTGCCACATTGTTGAATATACAGTCAAACCTTGATAATCCGCCACCCCATGGGACCGATCCGAGGGTGGCGGATTATCGAGGTGACGGTTTAGCGGGGGTAAACTTTTTTGAGTTTCTCTGACGGCCAACAAAATCGGGCTTATCGAGGGTGGCGGTTTAGCGGAATGGCGGATTATCGAGATTTGACTGTACTACATGAGTGGTATGCTTTGGCACAATACATTAATGAGGAGAGATATGAAAGGTAACTGAGATTTATATATATCTGGACTTTCACAGAAAATATTAATTATTAATTAATTAAAATATTATTTTTCAAAACATGGCCTTTTGAAAAGACATGGCTTTTTGAGATACGACTTTTTACAAAACTTGATTTCTCTCGAAAAAAGAGAAAAAATATTTAAAAAATTACCTGATAAGTCAATAACAAATGTGCGCTCGAAGTAAAGTAATTTTAAAACATTCTTTAATTACAAAATTTGAATGCCAAACTTTGGTATATTTTGTTTGTCTTACACTGAATTAATTATAAATTAGAAGAGATTGTTAACAATTAAACAAAACTTAGCAGAAGGCATGAGTATTAGTGCGAAATTAGGAAAAAATAAACTTCCCGTAGTTTACAAAACTGTTTTTATGAATAAATTGAAAAGCTTTTTTTTTAATTGCGGCCAAAGTACACATTCTTAACGAAGCCGAAATGTCGTTTTTCCAAGGTCTTACATTTCTTAGATCCTGAAAACGATACAACGATAAGTTTGGTTAATTAAAATGACTAGAATGAACCCTCGATTTAGTGTACACTCGATTTAGTGTACACCTGGAGCCGGTCCCCAGAGTGTACACTAAATCGGGAATTGACTGTATATGTTAACTTTATATATAAATTGATTATTTTTCCACACTTTTTCGGTGGCTTCAGTAGTTGCATCCGAATCTATGTGGTTTTTGTCCTCTGTGGCATCGGGACCGGATACCTTCTATCTATCTCTGCTCTAGTTTCTTTTCCCGGAAAATCTTTATACATTTTTTCTTAACAATTTATCAGTAGTGGCGCTTACTTTTTTAGCTCCTAAGCTTAACTACTTGTCTGCTTAGTGTTTTTGTGTATGACAATTTTTCTCCTTAAATTTTTCGGTTGATAAAAATGCGAAACCAGAATTTCTGTTGCTGCAATATGCTCAATACTTTTTTCTTGATGTGTTTCAACTACATTATTCGATGTGGACAATTTTTTTAGCTGATTTATAGTTTCAAGCGTAATTAAGGTACTCGATGTTAAGCTGAGCTTACTCTTTTTATTTATTTTTTCTTATTTTTAGTTAAATGCCGACTAAATACCGACATCTATTAACTCATATTAGAGTTTGTAGGCTATCGCTATTAGTAGGCCACTAGCATTATCTTGAAATAAGTACACTTGTTGAATATTCAGAAATCTACAGTTTGGGATGCTTTGGACATTGAATCTGAAAGTCGTCCAGTGAATTATTTATAGTTGACTTGTAAATTGATTTTTTCTATTAATTCTATCGTATAGGACCGAAAAAACATTAGCCGTGTAAATTTATGGGTCACTCACAGCTTGCCACTGTGCTTGCGGTAAAGTTGATCCATTCATCTCCTACAGTCACTTAGGCGCATGGAGTGCCTCTCTCTGTCAGTATTCAAATCAATCAAACTTTTGCCTTGTTCTCATAGTCTCATTACCAGCTGTCTTTTTCAGTGTAACTTGGTCTTTTGAAGTAATGGCAGTTCTCTATCTTGAACTAACAGTCTTCCAATAAGTGTGGTTGGCGTTCCCATATCGAAAACAAGTTTTCTGTGAGCTGGACTTAAATTGTGTGTTTCCTTTCTTCAAATTGCCCATTTCCTACGATCACTCTTCCTGCTACTGTTGTTACAAATGGTCATTGTCATCTGTTATTTTCTTAATGCGAGTGTTCTTAACTGCCACAAGCTCGTCTGATTTTGTCTTTATGTTTTTATTTGACCAAGCACTTGAAAACTCTTACAGTCACTTATTGACTGTGACACTGGAGCTTGAAGAAGCCCTTTCGGAGCCCTTTTAAAGACGAGAGAGATGAATAATTACAGTCTACTCTCGATAAACTGGCACCCCTGGGGACCAGCCTGGGTGCCAGTTTGTCGGGGGTGCCAGTTTAGTGGGATGTTACTTTGCCTAATTTCTCTGTCGGCCAGCCAAATAGGGCTTTTTCAAAGTGCCAGTTTATCGAGGGTGCCAGTTTATTGGAGTGCCAGTTAAACGAGAGTAGACTGTATATGGAATTTAACGGGTAAAATTTTATTTTATTGTAAATTTTTTTATCGTAAATTTCAAATTTCGAATTTGTCTTTTTCGGCACATTACTTGATTAAGTAAAAAGAATTGAATCAATGTTTAATTTATCGTTTCATTCACTTCCGATTGTATTTTGCATGTTAATAAATGTTTTTATTATTTTCAAGCGTTTTTTTAATTATAATATATATATAAAAATATTTGACGCTACTCGGTAATACACCCCCCAAAAAAGCTACTCGGGAATACCCCCCCCCCCCAAAAATCGGACCTACTCGGTTATACCCCCCCCCCCAAAAAATCAAGATTTTTAGGAGTGGTCAAAACACATTTTTAAGCAATAATTTCGCCATAAAAGGTCCAGAAAAGCAATTTAAAAGGGATTATGGCTGTATTGGAGGGGAAGGGAATAATACAGGGGCCACTTTTTTTTTAGCTGCTTTACCATGTTTTTCAACTCGGGCCGTGGCAAAAATAGACTCTATATGCATTTTATTATCAAGTGTACTTCTCGGAATCATGTCTAAGGTAAGTGCGTGCGCGCATCTCTAACTCTCATGCCCCTGCGCCCCCTTCGCCCAGAGTCCCTTTCGAGTGATTTGTGTCTAAGGTATGTGGGTGCGCGCATCTCTAACTCTCAAGCCCCCTGCGCCCCCTTCGGGGGCGCAGGGGGCTTGGGGCTTGGAGTTGAGATGCGCACACCCACATACCTTAGACACAAATCACTCGAAAGCGACTCTGGATGCATGAAAAACATGCATACCAGAGTTATTTATGCGGTAGGCCCCAGTATTCAAAACTATGTTCAACATCTTTGATTTTTCGGCCGAAAAGGGTCTCCCCATTTTCCAGCCTGAGGCTACGAGCCAGAGGCTCAGCCATCCAAAAGTTAAACAACAACCATCAGGATCCACCCGGCTGACCGGTCTGATCATTTCGAGTGCTTATACTTTTACGTGCACCACAAGTGGCTGGGTTTGAAAGTGACTTCAAGGCTAAGAGAATTATTACTCTTTGGTACTTATAGGCACTATAAAAGTGGCCCTGTTTTGTCCCTTCCCCTCCCAATACAGCCCATAATCCCTTTTAAATTGCTTTTCTGGACCTTTTATAGCGAAATTATTGCTTAAAATGTGTTTTGACCACTCCTAAAAATCTTGATTTTTGGGGGGGGTATAACCGAGTAGCTCCTAGGATTGGGGGGGTATTCCCGAGTAGCACTTTTTGGGGGGGGGGGGGTATAACCGAGTAGCGCCAAATATTTGGCATTCAACTTTGGCACTTTTCAAAAAATGTTTTTAAAACAATCCTACCTGTGCACAATGTATTTGCTGCGATATTAGCTAATTTAATAAGATAATTTCTAAGTTCGTGGTTCCTGGAACATGCAAGAATGGTTGTATCTATTATTTCAAAATTTTTCATATGTTATAAATTAAACATTTTTTAGTTCGACGCGATCCCTTGTCTTCCTCACCCCACAACACTACCTCTTGCCCCACCCAAAAATTATATGAAGATCTTCATAACTCATAGGTGCTCTTTTTTTTGGGCTGATGTGCGAGAACACGCAGAACAACTTAACACAGAACTTTTGCGAAAAAGACCACAGAAAATTTTTTTTCACATTTTTTGCTGAAAGACCCGCAGATTGATTTTTGGTTTCGACAACCTTAAAATTCTTAATACTTGGCGGCGAGGCCTCTTCTCGAACTAATTAGTTTTCCGAAGATACGCGACATTACGTAGAACATTTTATCAAAAAAACCGAAAAAACTGAAATATTAAAAAACCGAAAAATTTTTTTTATTTATATATTACGCTGAAAAACTGATTTTTTCCAGACTTTTTTTTCCAACCTTTAATAACCTTTGAGCTCCGCGCTGAAGACTTTTCTCGAAATAATGTACTTTGAAAGAATGCTCCTTACAAAGAGCTATTTGCAAAATGATTAGAAATTGCCAAAAAAAATAGCGTCACCAGGGTTCACAGATCGAAAATCGCAAAAGCAGGATTTTGTATCCGAAAATTAGGATTCTTAAGCAAAGAAATCTCCAAAAAGCAGGGCTGAACATATTATTCGGATAACAGAATTTAACATCAGGAACTGCACAAATAATTTTTACTCATTATACTTGGCATATTTCTCACTTTTTGCGCTTCCTTGAGAAGATCCTTTTTTGCAGAAAGTAGTCGAAAGCTTCATCACACTTCAACGGTGTAGATTTGATGCAGACGAGTGCATTTTTATCTGACTCCAATTCGTCTTCGTTGTCGTCTGCTGGAACGCTGGGATTGTTGTTTGCAGGCTCGGCGACTGGAACTTCTTAAACATCCATCATTTTGTTGGCCGGCGATTCTTGAGCAACTCATCACTAACCTTCTTGCTTTGCTTGATTGAGCTGAATATCGAGAACATCTTGAAAATGATTTAATTAATGAAGCATGCAAAAACTAAAATTAATTAAAAAAGTATTTTAAATCCAATTTTAAAAACATTTTAAATCCAATCGTTTATGGTTAAATTTGTGCTAAAATGTGCGTAAATTCCTGCTTTTTCAAAGACAAAAAGCAGGATTTAAAACCAAAAAGCAAGAAATTCCTGCTAAAGCAGGACATCTGTGAACCCTGCGGTCACCCACCGAACGACTCATACCCAAAACTATGTAGAGATTTTATCAATATATTATTAAAATTCAAATTTTATCTTATTTCTGTCAGAAAAGGCTGAATGACTTATTTATTGATTGGCTTTCATTGCTAACAATCTCAACAAATCTGAAATATTATTCAATTAGTGTAAGAGCAACAAGCATAAACTCAAATTTGGCATTCGAATTTCGCCACTTTAAAAAAATGTCTTTGAAAAGATTTTAAGCGTGATTTCATTCTTGATTTATTAGCTAATTTGCTACATTAAGTTCAAGTATAAGTTTTCTTACATGAACAGAACGTACATGATTTATATATTTTTTATGTGAAGAAAATGTCTTCAAAATTGAAGGCTTTGAAGTAAAATAGTGCGGAGTTCGAATCCCTATGTAACGGTAACTTTAAAATCGGTCCTGTTTTTGGTTCGCAGAGAGTCGGACTTGAAATCGCTCTATAATTAGAACAAAAATCGCTTCACTCTTTTTCGGAGAAGCGTTTAATGCGACCGGGCATAAGTGCACGAGTTCAAAGTGTTTTGTTTTCACTTCGAAAAAAGTACTAGTTCGTTCTTCAAGTATCTGCGTAGAAATTTTGATCTGCGTCATCTTGTACAACATGAATTTCCGCACTAGTATATACAGAATAGATGTTGAGATATTTTGCTTTATTTTTTCAGCTGCTCATTTATGCTTGCTCGCTTGTGTGCGAGTTTAACCATCGATATGTAATTTTTAGAAATCTTATATTATTAGATTTTTTTATTTATGAACTTTTTGTATGTTCGCTGGCTGCAGAAATAGAAACTTTATTACATGAGTTAGCTTCTCATGATGTTTGAATAATTTGTAAATTTATAAAGTCTGTTAAGATATTTTTTCTTTTTATATTTTATATTAAAAGGTCATTCGTAATCGTGAATATTTTTTTATTATTCAAATTTGGTATTGATTATTTGCTAGTTTTGTATTTGACTTTTACACTGAATAAGAAGATCTGAATAAATAACGATTATTATTTTTCATAGTTTTGTTAATTTTAATTTATACAAATAATTTAAATTTATTAAATTTAATGAGTGGGTCAAGGAGGAAGCATACAGAAACACCAATTGTTTTGGGAACATACAGTGCCGGTCAAAAAAAATGGAACAAGAATTTTTCGACACAAATTTTTTTTTCAATCGCAAATTTATGACCAATATAATTTTCAATATAGTTTTGTCTTGCGCTTTTTTTGTAGCATTTTTCTTCCTCTATCTAACGGCATTGACAGTTATGTCATCTGTGAAAAACTTTATGCTCGTACGTACAGCGTTATAAAACACTGCATTTTTGATCATGGGCAAAAAAAATGGATCACTGCGGGCATTAACAGTTACTAAGTTTTTTACAAGTTTTTTTTAAGTTATTTTTTCATCAATTTTAAAGCACTTTTTCTTGGCTGCAATTTAGTAAGTCAAGCTTTTCTTTTAAATCATTCCATAAAAAGTTGTGATCATAAATATCAAAGTGTTGATTTTTAGTCAAAATCAGAGTATATCTAAGGAAAATGGTCGTTTGACCAGATAAATAGTGGGCTTCTCAATTTTTAATTTTCAAAATTGCTATTCATTTTTGAAATCTCTTTATTCCTCTACTAAATGACATGTCAAACGTTTTTTAGAATGACACAGGGCTGAGTGCAGATGGTCAAAGTGTTTAAAAGTGAAAACACACATCTTTTCACCTTATTTTCAAGTAACTGTTCACTTTAAAAACTTTGCCGTCTGCACCTCAGCCCTGTGTCATTCCAATAAAACGTTTACATGTCATTTAGTAGAGGAATTAAAGAGATTTCAAATAAATGCAATGAATAGCAATTTTTGAAAAATTCGGTTTTTTCACTTATTTAAAAATAGTGTTTAAACGACTCCTAAGTAATTTTTATATGCTTAAAACAATAAAAAAAGTTATGGTAGGACATATACTTTAGTGCGGTTGCTCAAAAACGCGTTTTAAGTATTTTTTTCGACGTAATCTCAATGTGAAACGTTCAAAAAACATGTTTTTAGGTGTGGGAAAAACCAAAACCGAAAAAAAAAATTTTTTTTGGAAAATTTTCATTTTTTGGTCTAAAATTGGTATTTTTCGGTCTTTTTCACAGTGTTCGATTTCCGGACAAGGCAAAAATATTGTGCATATTACATGTTTTATTCTCGGATTCATTTCTAGGTGAGCTAGTGTGCGCATCTCTAACTCTCAAGCCCCTACGCCCCCTCCGGGGCGTAGGGGCTTGGGGCTTGGAGTTGAATGCGCACACAAGCGCACCCTAGAAACCAAACACTCGATAAGCAAACTATGCATATATAACACGCATAATACTTTTTTATGCAGTAGGCCCTGCAAATCAAAGCATGTTTATATTTCATTTTTGTTTCATTCATTTTTTATTTTCTTCCTTTTATCTTTCTTTTATTTCATTTTCTTATCATAAATAGCTTATCTTATCAAATTTTAAAAATTTGCCTTGGTCCCCCAAGGCAAAAAACCAAAAAAACGAAAAATTTTTTTTTTCGGGGGTTTTCCCACACCTTAAAACATGTTTTTTGAACGTTTCACATTGAATTACGTCGAAAAAAATACTTAAACGCGTTTTGAGCACCGCACTAAAGTATAGTTTAGCCAAAGTTATTTTTGACATTTTTCACACAAAAAATGAATTTTTTGAAATTTTTTTTTGACTCCTTGCCTTGGGAGACAAAGCAAATTACCTTATATTGAGGTATTCCACCAACGTTTGGTCACTGGAGCTGTGCAAAAAGAGCCATCTAAATGCATTTCTTCGAGTCTGGCTCGGAATGTGTCTCGAGAGTCGTGAGTTAATGCGCCGCATCTCCAACCAACCAAGCCCCCTGCACTCCCTTCGTAGGCGCAGGGGGGTTGGTTGGTTGGGTGAGATGCGCACACCCACATACCTTAGACACAAATCACTCGAAAGTGACTCTGGATGTATAAAAAATATTTGCATATCGGAGTTTCTTTACGCGGTAGGCCCCAGTCAACAAAACTATGTTCAACATCTTTCTTTTTACACTAAATTGGCCCATTTTTGGTCCATTTGCACCCCACCCCTTCAAAAGTGGTCGAAATAGGTATTTTCGGGTGGTCCTTAAACTCAGCTTTTTATTGACCAGAACTTAAAAATAATGTCTTTTTTTGAACTCCTGGGTGTAGTAAAATCGAAATATCCACGGATAAATCCGTATCCTCGAATAAAATCCGCGGATACGGATAATCGTAGTAACAATCAAAAAATCCGCAGATATTTATCCGCAGATAGGGATAATATCCGCGGATAAAATCCGTAGTAACAACTCAAAATATCCACGGATATTTATCCGTATCTGCGGATTTTATCCTTAGCCTGGGTCGGGGGCAGGATCAATCCGCGGATAAATTTTTTTGTTCTGTTTTTTTTTAAATCTTTAAAAATAAATACCGTATTTGCTCTAATAATCGGCCACTCTATTTAAACGGCCACTCCTAATAAACGGCCACCCCCAGAGACCTATATCTCAGTCCAGAGTCAATATTTTTCAAATCTGTTTTATGCATTTCTTAGTTACCATGAGCCCTCCTGGTTCCACTTTTCAGATGTGGTTGAGCACCCAAAAATCTCAAAATTTAGATATTTTTTTTCGATTTTTTAGGGGTTGAAAAATAAACGGCCATGTCGATTATTACAGCAAATACGGTATGCTTTAATAAATATGCTTATAAATCTGCTTTCTGTTTTAGCTGAATTCAAATTCTATCACTATAATTTGTTTTTATATCGTGATATAACTTTTCAACATACAATGATAATACGAGTTTTTTAACACTCTGAAGACGGCTTATTTTCCCTTTATTTTCCTGTCTTTTCAATAAAACTTGAATTTTTTTCACAGAAATTGTACATATCAAAATGATCAACATTGGCAAAAAAAAGTTTTGGCTGGGAGGCTTCTACCAAAAAATCACCTTTTTTGTTGCATTGGTCCCCCCTTACCTCCTAAAATTTGGCTCAAAAACAACAGGGGGACCATTTTTGAAATTTTTCTCGAAAAAAAATTTCCATTTTTTTCGAAAAGTTTTTTCCCAATCTTGATCCTTTTCGGGATATGTACAACTTCTGTATAAAAATTCAAGTTTTATTGAAAGACAAGAAAATAGAAGGGGGGGGGGGGGTCGAAAATGAGCTGTCCTCAGAGGTTAGGCATTTTACAATAGTATTTTTGAAGCAGACTAAAGCAAAGTCAAAGCAAGCAACATTTAAAGTCATAAGTGAAATTAAAAAAAAAAGGTTGAAACAAAGAGAAAATGATTTAATCTTGTACATCTTATCTTTTTTTTCTTAACCAACCTTCCTAATCCAACAAGAGGAAGAAATATAAATAAATAAATATAAAAGAAAATGTATAAATATCACCAACATGGCTCACAGTGATACAGTCGACTCTCGCCAATAACGAACCCCCTGAATAACGAACTCTCTCAATAACGAACACTTTTTTTTTTGGTTTGGTTTTGTTGGATTGTTCGATGAAGTACTTATAACGAGCCCTTTCAATAACGAACTCTCTTAATAACGAACACCTAGACCGGTCCCCAGGTGGTTCTTTATTGGGAGAGTCGACTGTATGGAAACACTTATCAAAACCATATTGTCGCAAAACTTTTTTTTCTGATTGAGAAAATGATTAATTTAGGTATAAATCGTTTACTTCTTATATCTAGTAAACACGAAAAAGTATGAATAAAACATTGTAATAATTTGAAAAAAGACAGAAAGTAGTAAGAAATGAAATCATATGAAAAAAATAAAAATACCAATATTTATCCGCGAATTTTATCCGGCGGATAAATCCTGGATATATCCGCGGATTTCTACCACCCCTGAGGGATTTTGGGTCGATATAGGGTTTTGGAACACTTTAAAAAAATCCATTGAGGGGGGGGGCTATTCTCCGGTAGCGTCATTTTTTTATCATTGTTTTTTTTTGCAAGCAGAACGCCTGCTATATATTTGTACTTGTTCTTCGAGTTCTTGTTACTTTACTTTATTTCTTGAAACAGCTTTAAAAATGTGGCGACACAAGCAATTTGAATTTTGCAAAAACTTGAACTTCCAAGCAATGTGACCATGCGGGACACGAATATGGTACGAGAATTATTTTTACAAAGAAAACACACATATAAATTCCGCTTTTTTTTCCGTCACTATTCGCTTCCCACTTAGACACAAATCACTCCAAAGTGATATCTGGATCGATGTATTAAAATGTATTTTAAGTTTTAATAAAAATTCGACAAAAAATGTTTGCACGAATTTTTTGTGTAACGAATTGTGTACAGAGCGTCAGGCCTTTTGGATCTCGATGACTGCTGACATGGCAATATATTAGAACTTGAAATTGTCAACAACTATTTTTTTCGAATGTCTAACATTCTTTATTAGAATGATAACAGACAACTGATATCAATTTGTTTTTCGAACATCATCAAATTTTAAAAACGATTTTTGTAATGAAAAGCCAACTAAAAGATGAAAAATTCACTAAAAAGTACCTTTTCAAACTAAGAGAGTGTTTGTATTCATGCTCTCACTGGTAGCTCACACTCGCTCATCATCCAGTCACAACGGCTGCCATCTCCGACGGTAGTTAGTAGTATCACAAAAGTGGTTGTGTGAATTACAAGACAGCCTCTTTTCAACTTAATAGGAAACGAAGAAGGTGGCCCATTACACAATGGAGGGGGGATGGTTTGCGTTGGTCTCCCTGTTCTTTGGTTGGTGTCAAACTTGAGCGAGTGAAGGCCAACGTATGTCATACCGGACTTAAACATGACTCTAATATAATGTTGAGCCTGTCCTAACATACGCTGGCCTACTCCGAACAGGGGTCATGCCTAAGCTTAAAGACTGGAACAGTCCTAAAAAACAACAGGTCGACCAAGGTAAAAAAAAAACCCTCTTGTGGAATAGAGCCTGGAATAGGAAGTTCCCAAATCGTATTTTTCATGTTTTCTACCATTCAAAACCATGAAATGTTGATAGGAGTTGATAAAACACCTTTCGGGTCAATCAGTTATACTATGGTCTGGCTGAATGGCTCGTCGTTTTGGCACATGCTTTTTGAGAAATGTTGTTTTTGAAAACTTTCGTTTTCTTATCAAAACGACCATTCAGCAAATTACGTTGTGAACAGTTTTCCTATCATAACTGATTTCAAGGTTAACGTTTGATATAAATTTGCATGCTTTTCCAGCCTGAATTTTGCAACCAAAATATGGATTCAATGATGTTAATTTTTAATCTGTTGATTATCAAATAGAGCATGAAAATGCAGTGAATTGTGAGGACAGGTTTTCGCAATATTCTCTGACATCTCCTTCAAACATGCACTATTTTTGGACACATCAGAATTCAAATATGAGGATAACATATGATTGGTCATGTGAACTGTGATGATGCCAAATTTCATGAAAATAAGGCATAGAATGGCTTCCTCAATGCTCTATTTTGGCTTTTTTCATGGCTTCTTTTACAAGTTAAGATGTGGAAAGAACATAGGCACTGAACAAAAATAATCAATAAAATAAGAGTAAAAAAGACTTTGCTAGATAGCAAAAATTTTTTCCATAGAAAAACAAAGCTGACCCTCTTTTGAAAAAGCTCCATAAAAGCAGTCTACTTTGTTCGAAATATCATTATTT
>SADC01000776.1:0-18703 GCA_004194705.1 Ditylenchus dipsaci | reverse complement strand
TGAAAATCCAGTCGTCGGAGAGGCAAGAATCGCATGCTCAATCATGTTGTCATCCAGAATGCCCTTTGTACATCTCAGCGTTCATTTTGCCTTCAACTCGAACCAATGGACCAACACCATTCCTCGAAAAACAGCCTGAAAACAACAGAAAAAATGCAAGCAGAAAATTCAAAAAAGTTAAGAAAATACCCCAAACCATAACCGACCATCCTCCGTGCTTGACAGTTGGAACCTGGTACTTCGGATCATTCCGCTTGCCGACCGGACGCCTTACATAACGAATACCATCGGAGGAGAAGAGATTGTAATTCGATTCATCGCTCCAGAGCACTCTTCCCCAATCTGCCATCGACCGTCTTTGTGTGCGTGTGCAAATTTTGAGACGATCCTTCACATTTTTCCTTTTGAAATCCACGGTTTTTGGACGGACGAGCACCGGGAAGTTTGGCCCTTCTATAAAATGAACGCATAAAAACTATTTCACATATTTTTTAACCTTACTTGAGATTCTTCTGGCTGTGCGAGTGCTGATACCAAGGGCTAGACGTTCATTTGCATGCTTTGTCACATCAGTAGCCGTCTTTAGTGGATCCTTTTTGACTATTCGCACCAAAGCTCTGTCATCCTTCTCACTTGACTTTCGCGGTCGACCACTTCCCTGCACCCGACTGACAACTCCGGTTGACTGAAATCGACTGCAAATTTGAGACACTGCGCCGATACTGATTCCAACTGCTAAGCGATCGAACGGACACTGTCACCTCTTTTCGATGCTCGAATAATGGCTTTCTTCGAATCTTCTGATAACTGTTTTTCACCATGGCTAAAAAAATTGTAAAAAGGAATTTTTCAAACAAATGCAATAACTGTGACACAACTAAAGTGGAAATAAGCAAATAAAACAATCTGTTCAATTTTTTTTGTCCGCCCGAAAAATGGGCATGTGTTAGAAAATGAATTCCTAACGACGTGAAATCGAAATAAGTAGAAAACTGAACTAAGCATCTGAAGAGGAAGAAAAATGGTACATCGTTGTGTTTAACAGAATTTTTTATAAGATCCAAAAATTAGAAAAATTTTGCCATTTATAAAATTCAACCATGTGTTCAATTTTTTTTGTCCGCACTGTATTAATGAAAGACCGGATATGGCGAGTCGGTATTTTAAAATCGGTTAATAATATTTTTTTGAAGGGGAGACCAAGTCAAAAAAATGGAAAATTTTCAAAAAATTTAAAATTTTTTAAGTTTTTTGTACGATATGTGTACGATATGTATGTATACCGGTATTAATACCGGGCAAACCAGGAATACAGTCAAGTCCCTCCATTGTTTACACCCACCATAGTGCACACCCGATTCTGATGTGGTTGGCCACCACACAGTCAGCTCTCTCCATAGTAACAACCCGCCATAGTTCCCCTCTCCCCGATTTCAAAGTGCACACCTGGCGCGGCCCTTAGGTGTGCACTAGGGAAGGAGTGACTGTACCGGTATTTTGCTTAACCCTCGTCACACTTTGAGTACATGTATGGTCACTAGTAAAAAAACTTTTAGGCGAGTTTATACTCATTCGAAAGCTCTTTAATGTAATTTGACCTTTATTGTTAGTTTGGGTATTGATCATCAAAATTTCGAAACTTGATGGTTGAAGTCAAAGTTGGAGTGTTGGCGGAAAATCCATGAGTACCCATTTGGTCACAAGGAAAAACTTGTGTAGTGAAATTTTTTGTTAGGCAACTTTGTGCTTATTCGAAAGCTCTTTCAATGGCAAAGAATATTTTGCATTAGATTGAGTTTTCCTGTGAAAAAATTAAGATTTTGACATTCTAAGTTAAAATTTAGGTTTTTGTGGTTGAATCTTATGAGTGCTCATTTGGTCACAAAGAAAAACTTTTTTATTTCATATTTTTATCTACATGTTTGTACTCATTAAAAGCTCTTTGTCATTAAAAAGCTCTCGGGTCTCCCCCTTCTCCGGATTTGGGCTTCAAGCCAGAGGCTTAGCCATCCAAAAATTCTGCCCCCACCTTTACAGAGTCTAGCTCAGCATAACCACCTCGAAACCACCGGCTGGCCCTTGAGAGGCTTTGAGTACTTATGTATTTGGGTCCTTCACAAGTTGCTGGTTTGAGAGTGCCAAAGCCTTATTTATTAGTGCCCCTTTTTTGTCCTTCCCCTCCAATACAGCCCTTGAACCCTATTTAAATGGCTGTTCTGGCCTTTTATGGCAAAATTATTACATAAAAATGGTTTTGAGTGCATATAAAAAAGTTGGTTTTTTTGGGGGGGGGGGGGGGTACAATGGAATAGGACCTTATTTTTGGGGGGGGGGGTGGTTACACTGGAATAGCTTTTTTTTGGGGGGGGGGGGGGGGGGGGTACAATGGATAGTACCAAATATGTGTTTATATTTATTGCCAACATTCTTAGTAATTACAACTACAACGTATCAGTGGTTTTTTCCATCTGTCTTCGAACATTATCCTCGTGCTCCATAAGGGTGTCCTTGTCCTTACAGAAAGACCATTTGTAAAAGGCACATCTGTAAATCAAAATTTGTATACCTCGCGCACCAAATAATTTTTTTGTTTGTGACTTTGAAATGTAGGCATGTTTTTGTCTTGTTGACCTCAATTGACCACTCAATCATTCTGACTCAGAATGAGACACATGAGATAACTGTATAACGATCTCATGTAATCTCATCCTGAGTCAGAATGATCGTATTCAGTTAAAAAAGTGAAGCATAGCCATTTAGGTAGTAAGAGTGGCTTCCATGGCGCAGTGCGTAAGTGTTTCCGTTTTTTGGCCACAATAATGGTGCAGGTTCGATCCCACGTGGTGGCATGCTGTTTATTTCGGCTTGTTTGACAATTTTAGATGTATTTATACTTTTTTACGCCAGATTCGGAATCAGCGACCCAAATCACCCCTAGAACTGGTCAAACAAGCCAGATAAATAGCATGCCAGCACGTGGGGTCGAACCTGCGACACTATTTTGGGCAAAAAACGCAAACACTTACGCACTGCGCGATGGAGGCCACTTTTCAAACCTAAATGGCTCCACCCCCTTTAGTGAGAGACAATATGCCTAGCTTCCAAAAATCACAAAAGACGTTTATTTGGATGCGCTTTACATAGCAAAATATAGAGTCTATTGGACAGATACAGATTCTTATTAAATATTTGCTTAAGACTTTTGTATTAAAAACTTACATAAAGCGCTTGTCACGATTAAGCAAGTCTTTTTGAGTGGATGGCACATCTTCAGCCGGGAAAGCAGTGATCAAAACAAAGACAGACATTAGTAGCAACAGAAATATCGATTTGTTCATTTAAACTAAAAATTTGCGAACAGGTGCACTGCGAACTGAAATTTGTAAAACATAAAATTCAAGGTATATCATCAGATATTTTAATGGTGTAAACGAATTATGAGAGAAGGTTTTTTTTTAAAAACGAAACATTTGATGGAAAATAAGAAAGAATGTTAATAAGTCAACCAAATGTTAAACATTTTATCAGCAGATATTTTTTGCACTGTACGGCTGTCATTTTAGTTATGTTTTAAAGGAAATTTATTGATACACAAAGAGTTTCATTAAAGCGATTACTCAACAGCATTTAAAATTGTCGTTTTCGATAATAAAAAAATTAGGCGCTGCTAGCGAGCAAATCCTCACCCGAAGAATCTGATTTTATTCGCTACTAGGGTCGAAAATTGTTATTTTGATAAAATTGTGCAAGTAATTAAAATATATCTTGATTTTTTTAACCTTCAAGCATACCCAAACAATTTGAAAAATAAAAAAATGAAAAAAAAAGAAATTATATTTTTAAGAGGTATGTATCACCTCCGCATACCAGGCTGGCGTTATTAGGATGACGTTACTAGCATTAGAGATGATGTTGAGACGAGACTTCGTTTGTCCTGGTATAAATCTGGCCCGAAATTCCGTCTCGATATCCCGCCCGTATATTCGGTCCCGTTCTGCTAGTGGCATACAGGCCGCAATACTTTGTACTACAAAGATCAAAATATTTCAAAGCAAGCGTTAGATTCAAAGTTTCAAATTTTCAAATCGACAGGATGAAAAACAACGGATGTTTGAGGGATAACTAATTAAATTTTGATGGTTTTGTTGTTAAGACGTATTGATATTTGTGTTATTCTTTGTTTTCATTTGATAAAATATTATTCATTGTTTGCTATGTTTTCTGCCATTAGCAATATTGTGGAAAAATAACTCCCGTGTCCAGGAGTCAATCGAAAATAAATCCCCTTCCCCTTTCTCTCTCCCGGAAGTTATTAAATTAAATACCGTATTTCTCTAATTATAGACCCGTCTCTAATTATAGACCCTCCTAATTTCAAGTGGTCTGAAATTTCTGTTTTATTAACTTTGAAAGCTCTGTAAAAAGTGCCTGTGAGGAATTTTAAAATCTAACAGGCACTTTTACAGAGCTCAAAAGTTAATGAAAAGAGAAGTTTCAGACAACTTGAAGTTTGAAAAAATTGTCCGACTCTAATTATAGACCGGGTCTATATTAGAGAAAATACGGTACGGTTATTTTAAAATAGTGTTTAAACGTCTTCTTAGTAAATTTTATAAGCTAAAAAGAATACAAAAAAAGATTATTTTATGACATTTTCCTGCATTAAAGGTCTTTTTTCAAAATTTTGAGTCACAGGAAGGTTTTATTTGAAAGCTGCCAAGGGTCTGCTCAAAAAAAACACAGTAGTTTTAGATAAAACGGCAGCCTATGAGTCAGCAGTTTGACCGTCCAAAAAAAGAGACCGAATTCGGTTTTCAGGCTTTAATAAGCACATAAATATCAGATAAAAGATACACGATATTCCAAAATTTTAATCCTTTGCAAGCAATTTTAGACGCCGAAAATGATAAAAAAATTTTATATAGTACTTTATTACAAAAAATTAAAAGCATTTAAAAATTAATAACAGGTGGAACATCCAAGCACCAAAAGATCAATCATTCGCGAGCAATTTCTGGTTAGGCACTCTGAACAGAATGTTTGGTAGGTCCATGATACACGACATTTGCCTGCAAAAAAGAACTGTATAAGTTTCGTAAAACGCAATAAAAATTGATGAATTGGATTGAGCTTGAGACAGCATTTTTCATCTTCGAATATTTTCGCATAAAAAATTTCTCACACAAAAAATTAAAAAGTTCTATGACGTGAAAAAATAAGCGGAAGACGGAAAAGTATTGTCTTGCTCGCATTACAAAGTTTTCCGTTACTACTTTCTTTAAGGATATTCTTCAAAAAATTGAAAGACTGCGAAAATAACAACTTACTGTGAGGAGTATGGTTAATCACCATCCCGGAATAAGAAATTTAAAACAAAGCCCAACTAACCTCCTTACACCGCAAAAACGAAAAAAAATCGTTTGAGTGAAAGAAAATTCATTTACGCATTAATTGGATCGAAGTCTCCGTTGCCAGTGCTTACTAGAGTCTGCATGCCGTATTTGTCAAAATAACGCTCGTGTCCAGTAGCACCACCAATGATAGGGATTTTTTCTGCCGCATCCACAACGCGATGATGGTCCCAGTGGTCGTAGATGGCCCATAGCACCAAACCAGCATAGATTGCAATTCCTGTCCAACCTAAGTTCAGAAAAAAAAATAGATTTGAATAATACAGGTTCAACAAAAACTTGAAATTAATATTCTATACAAAAATAACAGTGCTATTTATAATAATTAAAGGATTCTGGAATTCAATATGTTTGAACTTAAACCTCACCTGTCAACTCAGATTCTTTAGGCAGGTATGAGTCAGCTATCTTAGCAGCGATGACCACACCAAATAAGTTTCCGATGGGCACAGCATTAGTGAAAAATTGACGGCTAGGGGTGCAAATTCCAACACAGCTCCACCTAACAAACAAAATGTTGATACAGTCGAGTTTGTCAATAACTCACGTCCAAAATTTCGTTCCCGCCTAGGTCGGACACTTTTTTACCTCGAATTTCGGAGCTACTTGGTGAATGTAATTCCCCAGCCTAGTGCCGAACATTGCAAGAATTCCTATTTTACGAATCGTTTTTGTGGAACACTATAGCTTCATCATTTAGACCTGCAGCTCTACCAATAGCGCACGCAAGTTTCCAAAATAGGTGTGCGCTATTGGGAAAGTTGAGGGACTATAATGTTTTACAAAAACGATCGGTAAAATCGGAATCCTTGAAATTTTTTGCACTAGGCTGGCAAATTACATTCAGCAAGTAGCTCTGAAATTAGGCTGAAAAAGTGTCGGACACTAGGCGGAACAAACTTTTCGGGCGTGCGTTATTGACCTTTTTAACATTTTTGATATACAAACCTGCCAGCAGTCCGCCCAAATAAATCAAAGTCCGCTCCATGACTGGTCCTCCGAAAGAACATAGAGGTGGAATAAGCAAACCGGCTGCTCCATAATGGCATGCCCATGAAGAAATTTTTAAAAGGGTGTTTTCATAGGGTATGGATCTGGTCATGGATCCACTAATATAGACCACAGCTGCAGATACAACCGAAAGCTGGAAAGTTATAGATAAAGATAGATTAGGATTATATTTCTAACACTATTAGTGTTTTAAAATTAGCAAACAAGAAAATGTCTGAAAACTAATTTTTGAAAACTAAAAATGGGTAAATAGAGGTTCTGGTATTTTGTTTTTGTAAATCTGACACTTTTTTTTTGAAAACTAGAACTAAAACCTTTAAGAAGCCTATTTTAAAAATCTGCTATTTTTTTAGGAAATTCCGAAATCTGAAATTTGATATCTGATCAGATTTGTTAGACTTCTACGAGCTCACGTTTGCCTTAATTTGTTGTCACTTTTCAGAATCACCATATGACCTCAAATTCGACCTTTGTTGCGATCCTCACTATTAAAACGAAATCTGCGACGAATTTCGCAAATAATAAATAGTCTGCTCTTGAAAATTTCAAGTCACTAATTTCCGATACTTAAAACATATTCAACAGTTTATTTCTACAACCGCCTTTGTAATATTTCAATAACCTACCGGAATAACACCCATCCTAGCCAAAGAGTTGACCATCGAGGACTGTGCACCTAAGTAGGCTGCTCCAGCAGTAACGCCCACTGTACCAGCACATAAGCAAAAGTGGAGCGGACTCTATGGCGAACATGTTCTTCCCATATTTTTCTTAAAAAAATTAATGCTTTTTTGGATATTTTGCAAACAGCGTAAAATTTGAATATGAATAACTAAAATCACTAACCCATTTATTTTGGAATCTCCAAGACATGGAGTGGTCAGGCCGTAGGCAGACACAGCTCCTAGTCCAGCAACTGCACCAAGAATAACTGTTGTATTGTCTTGAAAAAGTTGAGACACGCTGCTAAGCATTGTTCTCTTCAGCTCTTATTGTCCAAGTAATTTGAAAACAGCTTTTTACAATTAATAGCTAAAAAATAGTGAGAATAAAGCAGTGATTCCAGCAAAATAACCGCTGATATTGTTTTTGGAGAAAAGTATTTTGAGGCAGATAAATAACAAACTCTGTGCACTGGTCTCTTTGTTGGTAAAGCTTGTGCAAAATAACACAGAGAATGCAGAGAAATAGACGATCATACATCACAAAGGGCGACTTTAAACAAGTAAACAAATATGTTTTTCGTCTGCAGGGTGTTTTTTCTGAATAAAAATGGTTAAAAAATGTTTCTATGCAAAAAATTGCAAGTGAAAAAAAAAAGCCGAAAGTAAAAATATATAGACTTTGAAATAAATATGTGTTTCCTACTGCTGCTGTCTTAGACAGAGGCGTAACCAGAAAAATCTGACGGGGAGGGGGCTGGGGATGAAGATCCTTAGAGGTCATTTAACCTACCTTGTTCTTCAGTGTTTTTGATTTACAATGTTTTCCAAAAATATCTGACGGGGCTTCTCTTTTTGTTCCTTTTTTAGCCCTCGCTTAAACCTCAGCCCCCGCCCTCCTTCCTGACTACGCCCCTGGTCTTAACCAGTGTTTCTAAAAAAGGGAAACAAATAGCAGACGTAAACATTTTCTCGCAGAGTTTCAAAACAGCAGAATTTTATTTAATGCGTCCCACACCAATAAGTTTGATTCAAATGTTTGAATTCAGAGCAGTTTTGTTATGGAGACAAGCTAAAGGAGACAAAACGGAAGAAAGTACCATAATTTTGAATTCCAATGGATTTGGACTCCAATTTGAATTCCAATCTAGTGTTACTAAGTGAGATTAAAGCCGAGATTAATCTGACAAGAGAACATGTCAAACTGTACGATTGGATTCGAAAATTCTGAATTCAAATTCATAAATCAAGGCCGTCTTGTAGAACATGGTCGATTTACTGTATGAAATTTCAATATTTTCGGCAACAGACAGAAAAAATCCAATCCGGAGACTCGAAAAATATCAAGCCTTAAACTGCCTTGGTCCCCCCCCCCCCGTTGGTTTTAGAAAACATATTTTTCTGCAGTCAACCTCGATGCATGGATATCTTCGAAAGTTTGATCCAACATTTTTTTGAATCATTTGTTGAAAAAAAAGTGTCGGACCCAACTGGGGATCAATTTTTGAGGGCATCACTACATCGAGGTATAACTGTGGAAATAGAAGTTTCAAAATCCACAGGAGGGACCAATGGGAGGAACCTGGCTCTGATCAAAATGATGAGACGCTATTTCGGCATCTGGGCAGCTTGTCGTGTGTTATCCAAAATGCGCTAATTGTATTTTTAAGGCTTTAGGGTTCTAGCTTTGCTTTAGTATGCGCCATTTTCCAATAATTGTTCAGCGTCAATAGATAGCCAGCGCTCTCTCGTATAATAACAAATAATTGATTTGAAGTAACAATTCTTTAACATTTTTAATTGAACTCTAATTTCTCAGCAAAATGAACTGATGCACTGAAAAGAGTACTAACTGGTGGACAATAAGTTCCCGGACAAATTTTGAGCTCACTTTTTAAAATAAAAATGTAACGATAAAAAATTCTAAAAAATATGTTTTGTAGCCCTGAGTCTCCTCTTTCAAATGGCTTTTGGCTTCAGCTTAACTACTTTAGATAAGTCACCATTTGGCTCCAAACACTTGTCTGGTCATTTTTAAAAGGTTACCAACAATTTTATCACTTTAACTGGTCAAATGTTTCACTGATTTTGAGCGTCACTACAAAATTTTATCACTTTGTTGTAGCGCTGCTCAAGAGCTACAAAACACATATTACAGAATGATTTTTGAAAATCTGAGTGTTGAGATATGGCCTTTTGGAAAAAATCAATTTCTTGAAAAAATGACCGAAATGAAATTTTTGCCAATTTTTCGGATTCTCCAAGCTGTTCGAAAGCGTGTTATAGCTGTGTATAACTGCTCAGTGCTTGGTCAATACTTGTAGAGTAATTCAAGAGCTACAAGATGAGCAAAAAATCTGCACAAAAATTGAACAAAAGCCACTCAGAGATATCAGGGGAAGATATAAAATCAGCTGTTTTCCTGGTATTTGAATTTGAAGGTATTTGGTTTGGCTTATTTATGGTTGACTTTCTTCAAAATTTTTGGTTTGAAATATACTAAAATGTTCAGCAGGAAAAACGCTACAAAACTGGTACAAAGACTTACAAGAAGCGAAATCCAAGCCAAAACAATTTGACCTCAAAAACGTACCAAAAACCAGGGGCTTTTAGATGAAAATTCAGGTGGTTATGGCTTGGTTTCATGATTTTCTCAAAACTTTATTAGACTTTAAAATAAATAAAAATATCATATGATAGAGCATGAAAAACTGCATCAGATACCACTATTAGATCACAAGTGTTACTTTGTTTTGCTCTTTTTGAGAGGATTGAAGAAGTGGCCTGGCAGCCTGGTCATGGATGGACGATTCTGGCTACATTTCAAGAGGCCTGACATCGTCACATTTTTTTTAAATTGAATACCGTGAAAATGAAAAGACTCGTCAAAGTCTTAGCTATTGCGCGAATATTGCGTTCAAAAATATTGATTCTAAACTAAGTAAAATTAAACCAGAATCGTCCATCCACGACCAGGCTGCCAGGCCAAAACATTGAAAAATGCTACATGAAATAAATTAAAAAGGGCTCTACGAATTCCATTTTGCTACAGTCTCATTTCGACCTAGTTTAAAATATATATTGATTTCTCGCTTCTGTTACTTCGTTTTTTTCGATTTTTTTTTTTAAATTTCGCTTTGGTTTCCTTTGTTGTTAAAAATTTATTTTTTCAGAATTTCCATAAACCTGATTTTCTTTTGAATTTACGGAAGTTCGATACGAAAAAGATTCCTACTGGAATAATTGTTACGAAACAAAACGTTTTATTTGTTTCATACAAACCGCATTTCCTGTATCGAATTTGAGGTAGATTTCTAGCTTTCGGTGTTCAACTAAAATCTGAAAAGTGTTATCAGGAGTCTTCGTGCTAATCAAGAATAATGCAAAAACACATTCACGAAATGGTTGCTATAGGATGACTTATGAGGTCCGTAGGGTGGTGCGTTATTAGAACAAAGATAGAATACGGTATTACAATAGTTGGTCCTAGAAACATCGATGGGCTTGCAAGCATTGAATCGACTAAGAGACTATTATTTTTGCTACATCGTAAAATGTGATAAAATATACGAAAAAAAATAAAAAATACACAAAATTTTTTTATGAAAATTAAAAAAGGAGCTAAAATGTGGACTAAGACCCCGAAACAACAAGAAAGGGACCAAGGCTAGAAATCGGTATCTATTCTTATATATGGCCCTTACTTTTAGTCGCAATCCGCGAACGAGCTATAAACTACTTAATGTTTAAAATTTCTAATATTTTCCCCACATAGCTGAAAACTTTTAAGTTATCAAAAATATATTATAAAAAGTCCTAAATTCGAGGCCAATACTACTTAAACAAACGTTTCACTTAAGCAAAAGTAATTTTCTAATAAATATTATTTATCAGAAAAAATCTGTGATCATACTTGGCTCCTGCAATCAGATGAATAAACAGTAATCAACGGTATGGTTCATCATACCTCATAGTATATAAACCAGGTTGCATATTTAGAAAAAGTATAATTTTCACTAGTTTCAATGAATTTCCTTTTGTGTTTGCTTGCTTTAGTGTCTTCTGCTGTTTCCACTGCTCCTCCATATGGCCAACTGTCAGTGTCTGGACCAAACTCAAGGGATCCAACGGTCAGAATGTGCAACTCCGAGGCCTGTCTCTGTTTTGGAGTCAATGGATTAGCCAGTACTACACTGCAGGCACTGTTCAAGCCCTCAATGCTCATGGAACGCCAATTAGTGCGTGCAGCAATGGGTGTTGGTGAAACAGGAGGATATTTGACTGATCCTACTGGTCAGACGAATTTAGTAAACACTGTTGTGAAGGCAGCTATAGATCAAGGTTTGTTTTTACGAAGAAATTACAAAATTTTCATACAATAGATTGTAGGCATCTACGTGATCATTGACTGGCATACTCATGCGATAATTACACGTCCTAAGCAGTGACTTTCTTTAGTCAAATGGCTCAAAAATATTCTGGAGTGCCCAATGTCATCTATGAGACATTCAATGAACCCCTGGTGTGTCTTGGAAAGACAATTTAGTGTCCTACCACACTGCAGTCATCAAAGCTATTCGACAGTATGACACCAAGAATGTCATTATTTGGGCACTCCCACTTGGAGTCAAGATGTAGATGTGGCATCTCAAAGTCCAATCACTGGCCAATCCAACCTGATGTACACTCTTCACTATTATGCTGGATCTCACAAAGCAGATCTGCGCACTAAAGCCCAGACTGCTATCAACAATGGCCTGCCCATATTTGTGACTGAATATGGAACTGTGAATGCGAATGGAGATGGGGGCGTGGACAGTTCTTCTAGTAATGAATGGTGGGATTTCTTAAATCAAAACTCGATATCACATGCTAATTGGGCTGTGGAAGATAAAAACGAGGGTGCTGCTGCATTGGTTGCTGGCACGCCAGGCACTTTAGCTGGTGTTAGCTCTGACTCCAATCTGACTCCTTCAGGGCAGCTTGTCAAGTCAGTGCTAAAAGCTGCAAGTAGTGGAGTTAGCTGCACTGGAAGTATTGCTAGTTCTTCTCTAGCTATGGGTTGGTCACAAAACATTCAACTTTTACAATTAAAAAGTATTTCAGCCTCCATCACTACAAAGCCCCATCTATTACCGGAGACTCATCTTCTACCAGCAAAAGCTGACTGTCGCTCCAGTAATAAACCATAACTGCAGTGGACGGATTCCAAGTGGACTTTGTATTCACCAACAGTGACATCAAATCTGTGTGCTCTGCTACATTCACATTTGCTCTGAAGTCTGGTGTAAGTATTTAACATGCTGTAGTGGTGAAATTTGTTAGAGTTTTTATAGCAAAGTCTAGTAGACATATGGAACATGGAAGCAAGCTCTAATCAGCAATATAAACTACCTAGTTGGGTGAATATTGGTGTTTGTTCAAGTTTCAAAGATGCTGGAATCAGCATTAAAGAACCAACAGCACTTTGCCTTCTGTCAGTGTGTTCTCTTTTGCATATTGCTAGGTGATGAAACAAAAGAAGATGTTTTATCCAAACCTTTTGAAGTAATTGAGTAAATAATCACATAATTTTCAATGACTAGATTTCTTTATAAAAATAAACATTTTTGTTTTCAACACATTATTTCTACAAAATGTCTTCAAACAAAAAATTGTTCGCTTGGATACAATTAGTATCGGAAAAAATTGGTGCTTCTCAAAAAACATGAATTTACTCGAAATAAATCACTCAAAAGAAAGTTTTTTCAAATCTAAAAACAATATTGCTATCATTGGCTGCAATAAAGGCAGGAATAAAGACGGGCATAATCTTCCATTTAGAGAGATGAAGAAAAGTTAATCGTTTTGAACAAGACATGAATATTGATTTATTTGCAGTTGTTACGTTCATTGAATGTACAGGGTGTCCCAAATTGAGCATGCGATTAGAATTCTTAAAGGACCCTTTCTCTTCCTTATCATGGCAGTTTGAAAAGTTTGAATGCGCGCGGGACCACACACATTTTGTCAACCAAAATTTAGTATTTTTTGTATGCGCTTACTCTTCAGAAAATAAATTGGTATATTGTTCAAAATTTTAAAACATTAACTAGTCGAACACAACGCTGCTTCATTATGCCAGATCGGACAGCTTATCCCACTTTGACTGCTCCACAACTTGCACAACTCGTAATTAGGCTTATATCGAATAGAACGTAACGTTTAAAATTTAAAATGCAAACAAAAATAATTCGAAAAAATTATTCACAAAATCAATGTGGTCCCGCACGCATTCAAAATTTTGAAATTACCATGGTAAGGAAGAGACAGGGTCATTTAAGTGCAGGACTGCGTAATGTTCTTTTAAAAAAAGATTTGTCCATTTTCGGAATCCAATTTTTTTTTAAATTTTAGTCAAAATCTTTTTTTTCGCTTCAAAATTGCAATAAGCACCACAGACAACTCCTTCCATAGAGAACACCAAAGTGACCGGCACCAAGTGTGCACTACGGCGGAGAGTTACTATGGAGGGAGTTGACTGTATGCTGGCCAACCACATCGAAAACAGGTGTGCACTATAGAGGGAGTTGACTGTAGTTAAATGCACTTTTTTCTTCAAAAATGGTCAAAACGTTCTTTTACGCCAGGGTTGCCAAGTCGCTAACCCGTAAAATCAGAACAAAATGTTTAAAAATCAGAATTTGACTCCATAAATCAGAACAAATTAGCCAACAATCAGAACAAAATCAGAACACGCAAAATTTGCCAAACATCAACAAAACTGCTTTATTTAGAACGGTTGTACATCGAAACGAGACTAAACATTATATTTCTCCATCTGCGGACATCATTTAACAATTTTCTATCATTCAGCAACAAACTGAACATTTCAACACATGTGTGATCAAAATTATACTCGGCTTGAACAAGCACTTCTTTGGACTTCTCGGAACCATCTGAGTGAGATCTGAACAAACAAGAATTACGAATAAGCGCCGCAGGCACAAATTTCGATGATGATGAACAATCTAACTAGATGCAGAAAATCTAGACAAAGTGCCGAACAATATCAAGAAAAATGGGAATTCAGAACAAATCAGACATTTTGCCAAAATCAGAACAAATCAGAAAGTCAGAACATTAAAAATTTTGTCAGAACGGACACCTCAAAATCAGACATTTCTGATAAATCAGAACACTTGGCAACCCTGTTTTACGCCCAAATGTCTTTTTTAAAATTTTGAGATGCAGACCTGTTAAAGTGCCTACAGTATGTAAAAAATTAGAACACAAATAGAAAAGATCACCACCATCATTTATGGTGGTAATTTGTATTGTATCTTCTTACAGATGTTTTTTTCACTTTCGTATAGCTCTTACTAATGCTAGTATAAAAACTCAGCAAAATATTGTAAGCCAGAAAAAGTAAAAAATAAGACGCTTGTAACAAAACAACATACATTTTCTTTTTTACTATATAGAAAAACTGCTGAAGAAAACAGCATTGTTATCAAAATTTAGAAAAGAGCATAAGTACGACTGCTACAAGTTTTTCATATAAAAAGCCATTTTACACTGAGCTCATTTTAAAAAATGCAAATTATTTTAGCTGTTTCTCTATCTTTTCTTGCTTCCCTTGCTGATTCAACTCAGCCATGTGGTGCAGGCAGTAAAAAGTCATGGTTCACTGTTTGATTATCAACAATGATACACTGCGGTTGCCAACTGATCTGGCGCCTACCCACTACAATTTGAGCATCAAAGTGTATGTGCCTGGCTATGTCGACTTTCCGAGCAAATTAGAGCATACTTTTGAGGCCAACATAACAATCCACTTCTTGGTCCTAAATGTAACTGATAAATTGTGTTACATAGCCAAGCCTAGAGTTCCCTTCTGATTTGCAAGAGCTCTGTCTTCAACCTGCAACATTGCAGTCAAAAGCATTGAACACCAAGAAGACGTCCAAAAAGTGATATTTGCATTGAGTAGTCCATTGAAGAAAGGCCAGAAATATGAATTTCACGTAACCTTTCTAGTTTTTTATGCATAGCTGTTAACACGGTTTTTGAAATATTGTAAACAATACTGAACATTTAACAGATTCCTTACAAAGGATTTGTTCGGAAGGTTCAAAAGTATGTTCAACCCAAAGGCATATTCTATGATTCTTACATAACAGTAAAGGAGTTAATAGGTAATAATGCTAAAAATTGATATTACTAATTATATTCTTGCTTAAGACATCTAGTAGCTACACAATTCGAGCCGGCTGATGCTCGAACCATGTTCCATGCTTTGATGAACCTTGCTACAAAGCTATCTGGACTGTCACTATCATCCACCCAAATGCACCACTTCAGTGTCAAATGCTGCTACACTTGAGACCATTGATCAAGGGTAAACTTAATTAAGATATTGTGAACAAAATTGTTTTGATTCTATTTCTAATACCTTAATACCTTTCAAGGTTACTAATACTTTGTAAGCAGGGCTCCGAATCGTCCTTTTTAAAAAGATTTGTCCTTTTTCGGGCACCCCAAATCTTTTTTTATTTTTGAAATTTAGTCGAAATCTTTTCATTTCGCTTCAAAATGGCAACAAGCACTGGATAAAATGACCCTTTTACTTCGAAAATAGTCAAAATGTCCTTTTTTACCCAAATGTCATTTTTTCGAAAATTTTCATTCGGAGCCCTGCTTTTAAGGTTGAAAACCATCTGATGATTCACGACTCTTCTGGCGCTCAATCCCAAGGACAGCCCAGTCAGTTTGCTTGGTCTGCGAAGCTATTTTTTTTTTTTAATTTTGTGAACGAAAGTCAATAATTTTAGGTTTGAGACAGTCGAAAACAGCTTTGAAAAGACTTTTACAAAACAATCAGCTTGGAAGACCAAGCGAATTAACTGGGGGGGAGGGGGGGGTGTTGTGGTGCCAAATTTAAAAAAAAATTGCGGAAGCTATTTTTTCTGCCAGGACAAATATATTTGACAATTATTCATTTATATAATATTTTCTGTGGAATTCGGCAGAATTTTAACATTTTATCATTGATAAAGCAATTAGTCACTGAATCAGTCGTTACAGCAGGTCAAATTCTCAAATCGCATTTTCTCTTCAGGGCAAAAATAAAAACTTTTAATTTCTCTATTTTTCCAGGGTTGGGAAATTACCGTAACTTGTTTTTCCGGTGACAATACCAGTAATATTACCGATGTCCGCTAATTTTCGGTAATCCATCACCAAATTTTGACTTATCACTTTTTTAGATTAGTCCTCCCTTTTGACAAACGGGAGGGGGGGGGGGCGTATGCTACAATTTAACCCTCCTGGATTTACGGAAGTGGATCATTATAGGTTTAAACTTAACAGCAATATACGATAAACGATAAATTTGCAGAGGAAGTTGGCTAACAAGTAATTTTGACAAGACGCCAAATGTCTTCTTATCTGTTAGCGTTGGTGATTTCTGATTTTTCGTACAAGGAGACTAAGTTTACTACATCAGATGGAAGAAATGTTAGGGTTAGATTTTTCAATGATTGTATTAGTCAAAGTCACTTAAAATGTGAAAACCATAAAGAGACTTCAATTTTAATAATGAAATTTTAGCTTAGAACATGGTGTCGCGAGGATTTATCATAAAAGCAGATTTTTCTCTTCAAGTAGCAGTCACAGCTATGAAATGTTCGAGCAGATGTTCCAGGCTCCATTCCCACTTTCCAAACTAGATATGGTGGCTGTTCGCGCGATGCATGGGTTGAACATGGAAAACTGGGGACTCGTTATTTTTGATGAAATATCCTTCTTCAAATAGCATATTCTAAAGCTGAATCAACAAATGTTATTGCACATAAACTGGCACACCAAGTTCTATTTTTTATTCTTTCATTAATACTTATTATTTTAAAAAGAAATAATTTAAGTGGTTTGGAGACTTGGTGACAACCAAATGGTGGAACAACTTATTTTTAAACGAAGGATTTGCAACATTTATGTCCTATAAGCCTATGGCTAAAGCTATGAACGACCCAACTTACAACGTGGTGAGACATATACATATAGAGTCGACTCTCGATTTCACGTATCCCCAAAAGTTCGTCCCCCAGGCTGGGTCCGACACTTTTTTAGCCAGTTTTAAAAAAGTTTCACCGGTTTTGATTCGTCAGTTGAATATCGCAAGATTCAGATTTCACGATCGTTTTTAAGAAATGATATAGTCTCGCCATTTTGATCCGCAACTCTCAGCTCTTAACTCTTAACTCAAAATTCAGCTTTTTTGGAATATAGGTGTTCGTACTATCGAGAGTTGCGGGTCAAAATGGCGAAACTATATTATTCTTAAAAACGATCGGCGAACCCGAATCTTTGCGATGTTAGGAACTAGACTGACAAATCAGAACCAATAAAATACTTTGAAAACTGGGCTAAAAAAAGTGTCGGACCCAGCTGAGGAACGAACTCTTAGGGGGTACGTTAAATCGAGAGTCGACTGTACCAGGCGGAAGTATTGCATCACTTTCAAAGTTCTGTTTTGGCATGTATCAGTCATTTTTGTGATTTTTTTGTTTTATGTCTCAAATTATTTTATCTGAGGTCGAGAGTTAAGTAGTCTAGTACCCCCTTTTTGTGCGGGTAGCTGGAGTAGGAAGAGAAGAGAAATCTAGATATTTTACAAGTTTCTTGAACGTCTCCATTCATTGACTGCGGTTCTTCTTTCAAACAATTTTCATCATTTTGCAAAATTCAATAATTGTTTCATTTTCATTTATTTGTTCTAAGCTTGAGCCTCGGTATATCAATAAGGATTTTATTGTAATGTAAAGACCTAAGTCTAACAGTAACTTTTTTCCCTAAAGAAACGAGACTTTCGGAATACATTTCTTTTTTGAAATCTAAGTTTGATGTAATTTTGAAAAGCCTAAGCCTTTCGAAATAGCCAAGCCTAGGTAATTTTTGAAAGCGAAAAAAGGTCTAAATAATTTTCAGAATACGCATCCTAAAAAGATTTCCAGAAAACAGAAGCCTGATATAATTTGAAAGACAAAAGTCTAAAGTATTTTATTTAAGCCGAAGTCTGGAAAGGTATGTAAAACACAAATGTTGTCTATCTAAGCAATTATACAAATATATATTTTTAACAATGAAACAAATATTCAGACTAGCTACCCCAGACTTAAGGTCTCTAAGTTCAGAACAATTATGGAAACAAGTAGCTTGAGTAAAATTCTAGCCTTTATCAATACCGCCGTATTCCAATGCTATATTAGAAAAGCCAGTCCATGCACCGGAATACGATTAACTGTCAAGGGGTATGGAATATCTATTAAATTTTTTTATTTTTTTATTTTATTTGTTAATATCTTAATAATTAAATATTCATAACCAAAGAGAATGCCGCGTAGTCGAGCGATAACCTTTTCTTATATACAAGGAGATACTTTTTAGACTGCTTCTTAGATTTACTATGGATTTCTTATCTGTAAGGATCCTGTTATATTCCGAATTATAGAGAGTCTTTCCCTCAGACTTGTCTTTTTGAAGATTCATACGTAAAAATGGAAACATGTTTTTCGAATCCGTTTTATTCTCGTACTTTGAGTACGTTTTTTCAAGTCCTTTTGAATCTTTAAGTTTCAA